>JAJOOS010006256.1:0-26143 GCA_029582725.1 Solanum chiquidenum
TCAGTCACCATCTACGGATCGACAGTACGGTCCGTAGATCCATCTACGGACCGTCAATGGGCACCGTGGTTCCACACTTGGTCAGATTTCCCTGATTTGCCTCCATGCCTTGGCTGCTGATCTACGGCCACCATCTACGGAGCGTCAATGGACCTACGGTCCGTAGATCACTCCGTAGATGCCCATTTATGCATCCCTTTCAGCTGTCTCTTTACTTCCGCGCCTGAACATCTTTCCTGCAAAATATGATAAAAACACATAAAAACCAATATAAAAAGGCCCTAGACACACACAACTTGTAAGTGAAATGTATTAGAAATACCGTAAACTCACGGTATATCAACTACTCCACAAGCCACCTGCAAGTATACTTGTGCAGTGCAAGGATAGCATCCCATACTACTATCCAAGCTAAGTACCACTCTTTAGTCATTCTGGTTCATGGTCCACCCTCATATTCAAGACTTTGGTATTCATATCATCTTAATTATAATCTATGTACATGGTCAACTCTTAAGCCCCTCTATGCCATAATGATGTCATACTTCTAAGTAACCGTAAGGCACACTTGTGGAATGAATGAAAGGCATCCCATACTACCCTTCACACTAAGCATTGCCTTGAAGTCATCCTAGTCATATCCACCTTACTTGGACCTCATTATCAGCTTAACTCTCATAACTAAGGGAATCTCTCACCTTTAGTTAACTATAACTTGGAAAGGCAACTCTAGTCCAATCCTATCTCAAGTCTTCTGTTTAATGACCCTAAGTCATCCTTGTGCAAAGCATGCATAGCACCCCATAATACTATACATACTAGGTACTACCTTTAGGTCCTCATGCTAACACTTCTTGGTTCGGAACCTAGTTCCTCTCTTAACTTTAGAACACTATGAGGTACTCTCTTAAGTAAGTCTTAGTTCAATTATTCTTAAGAACACTATGAGATACCCTCTTAAGTAAGTCTTAGTTCGTAGGATATGGAGATTTCTACTAAGAACCTTAACTCAACTATGTAAAGGTTCCCATCTCATGAGACCTAACTTTGGGAAAACCCACACTCTACTACGTAAGAGTTCCCCCTTTAACTTGGATAGTCCTCACATCAACTAGGTGTGGATCTCCTTTATTCTTGGATTCCGGACCCTATCTAGTGTGACACTCCATCTCATTGTCAATATTCTCTTGGAGCCAAGCATACACCCCAAGGTTTATTTGTTAAGCCTTGCTTAACACTCATCTCTCATGGAAGGATGTCCTTGACAACCCATCCATGTTCAAGTGATTCTATCACTTTCATCTATTCAGGTCCTAGATCTACAGCCAACACAACAACCTAAGATCACAAGCTTTACTTCATTCTATCCTTATTCTCTTCTTTATAACTAAATTTCAAGGTAATTTGATCACATCCTTCATTACTAGGTTATTCTAACCTTAATTGATCCTAAATGTTCATTTCTAACTTCACGAGTCAAGATCAATCATATACAATAGAATCTAGTTCAATTCATGATTATATGACCCTAACTTTAATCAATTACTACACACAATATTGAATTAGGAAGATCTCATATGAACCTTCAAACCTTGCCTCTAATGGTATAACCCACAAAGATCACATTCATCATTCTAGATTAGGGTTTAACATATAAACCACATGAAATAACCATAATAGCATTAAGAAAAGACTATTCAATCATTATTGGGTGATATCCACTTGATTGGAATCATACCCATGCCCTACCCACAATGTATTCACAACCCAAGCTAGAATTGGGTTTTTGAGTTCACAATAGGGTGAAAACTATGGGGGATCCATGGGTGGAATAAACCATGTATGAATAAGCTTCACATACCTTGATCAAGCTTTAATCAATGGGTAAAATTGACCTAGGGTGCTGTCCTCTTCCCTTCTCTTCTTCCTCTTCTTCTTCTTCTTCTTCTTCAAGCTTTTGGTTCTTTCTAGAGAGAGAAATATTTGAGAGAGGAGTGATTTGGGGTTTTGATTTAGAATGACTTAATTTGGGTGGTTTATGACCTAAAAAAATATATATAGGTGTATAAAACCCTTACAAAATGACCCCCACTTAATATAAGTTGAATGGGGTTTTACTTAAAAAACCCTCACTTTTGAACGGTTTATGAAGGGCAACACGGTCCGTGGTGGTGCCCATGGTCTACTTTACATTAGCTCCCCCAAGTTGACATGGCCCTAAAACACCCTCAAACTCCAAGGCACATTCACGGGCACTTTGACGGCCTGCGGTCAAACCAACGGCTCGTGAAATGTCTCGTGGACTTAGGGAAGTGTCTAGGCCTCTTCGACTTGTCTCCCAAGTGTCTTAGGAATCTTCACGGACCCCTTCACGGACCGTGGTCCACACCACTGGTCATGAATTC
The DNA here is from genome assembly GCA_029582725.1 of Solanum chiquidenum. Taxonomy (NCBI): domain Eukaryota; kingdom Viridiplantae; phylum Streptophyta; class Magnoliopsida; order Solanales; family Solanaceae; genus Solanum; species Solanum chiquidenum. The sequence continues at coordinate 2,406 of JAJOOS010006256.1, forward strand.
TTAGGCAGTGGTTGCCAAGGTTGAGCAGCCTTGGCTCTTTGGCTTAGGCTTGCCCTTTTGCCTTGGTAGTTGCCCTTCCCTTCCACCACAAACCCCTTAAAATCCATCTAGGCTACTAGGTCTAATGCATACCTATATTTTCAACCACTAAACTCCTCATTCTAAGCACATAAGTTCGCAACTACGATTCAAATTCTCAACATCACACTCTAGGACCCTAGCTCTTGGCTCTAGTTTAGTTTACAACTTTTGGGGTGTTACACCTGGACTTAAGGTAAGATATAAATCAACCTATAGGAACTAAGCTACTACCCTTCCACTCTAAGACTGGCTCACTTGGAAATTGAAACCAAACGATCCTAGTTCTACAATCGACTGAGGCATAACATGAATGCAACCAATCCATTCATAGAATGATATCAAAATCTACCATTTCTAACTCTACAATATCTACTGAGGTGACATTCTGAGAGACTGTGACAGGACATTTTCTATATACCCGTCTAATTTTAACTGAGTCACCAACTAGAGTAGAGACTGAGAAGGATTTTGACTGAGTTTCTTGACTGAAAATGCATAAAAATCTAAGTGGCAGACTCGTAATGTACCAATGACCACATCAAAAGAATCTTTTTAGTCCTGGCGATCCTGAAGAGTATACAACCTGTTCTGGCGAAGACCACCACCTGTACCAGAAGAGGCAACCTACTGAGTGGGGAGACTTACTGGCGTTGTTGAAGTAATAGACTGAATCTTGTTGCTTCATTGCCCTTGCCTAGAAGAAGGGAAATCCTTCGACCTATGACCAGATTGACCACATCTAAAGCACCCCTCTCTGGCTGTAAGACAAACTCCTAGATGGTTCTTACCGAAATTTGGACAAGTTAGGTAAGTCTTGTTACCTGAAATACTCCCCTGAGTCTTAGAACATGATGTCCTACCTTTCTGATCCTGTCAAAACCTGGGGGGTGGAGCACTAGCTGATGAAGGTGATGGGGTTATATACCTTTGCTGAAAGTGTGAGCGATTTCTACCACCCGACTTTTGCTGTGACTATTCAAAATTTCTTGTTCTGGCCTTTTTGTTACATTTACCTAAGCTTATATCCCTAAACCTGTTGAGCATGAGTCCTTAGTCGAGAGATATCCATATCCCCTAGAAGCATAGCATTCTTGCACTCGGTCTTCACCAGACCAGATACCCCAAACAAAAACATATTCATTTGTGCCCTTGGATAGAAAACCATGTGTAGAGCTGGGTGAACCTCAGCCTGTACTCTTGGACCGACATTGAACCCTGCTTCAAGTTTATAAACTCTTGTGCCTTAGCTTGTCTCAACTCCCTTGGGAAGAACCTATCCAACAAAGCTCCAGTAAAACAATCCCAAGTCATAGGATCTGCATCCGCACCCATTCTATCTTTCCAGTGAGTGAACCATATATGAGACACATCCTTAAGTTGGTAGGATGTCAGCTCTACCCTGTCATTTTGAGTCACTTACATCATCTCTAGGATCTTCTTAACTACATCAATGAAGTTCTGTGGGCCCTCACCAACCTGTGACCCTAGAAACTCAGGCGGATTCATGTGAACAAAGTCTCGAACCCTAGATGTTGCTGATCCATCATTAGTGTTTGTAGGAACTATGGTCTGCTGATTGTTCTAATTGGATACACTTTGAGCCAAGAACTGAATCGCATTCTAAAATTCTACATTCGAAACCTCATAATTCGAGACTAGAGGAACTGTGTTAGTATTGCATTCATTAGCATTCCCTGCATTAGCTCTACGAGGAAGCATGATCTGAAATGCCTAACAATGGATTCAAAAGGAGAAGTTGAATCATACCTCACACACGATAGGATTAGCAAAGACGGTGAAGTTTTCCTAAAACACTTTGTAGCCTCCTCCTCATAGGTGTGGCGTGATTCACACTCATGAAAGGGACTCTACTTAGTTTGGCTTTCACACACCCTATGACTCTTGAACCTAATACTCTGATATCAAGTTTGTCATGCCCCGAGGCTACCCCATTTACGTAACATAGGAACTAGGATCACGAGTGACCCCAAGCTAACCCTGAGTCTAGCATGTCATGAACATACTGAATATATCTAAGTAAACATGAACTATGCGGAACTAAATCAATAAATATCTTAAGGGGAACAAGTCCAACTAGTCTGAATAATCATAACAAAACATAACAGAGTTTAGTGGTAACTGAAAGGACCACTTAACAACTCAAGTTGAATCTACTAATATGTGTGAAAGCCTCTAACTGAGTTGAGTTGCTGGTACATGCCCCAGCTAACTCTATAAAAACTTAAAACTGAAAGCAAAGACTGAAATGGAAAGCATTTTTATTGTCCTAGAAGTATGAGGACTCGCCACTGAAGCTGATGAAGTCAAATCAAGAATCGATCTAAGCGTGATATGGATGTTGAGTGCCTGAACCTATATAATGAAAGGATGTAGCTAGAGTATGCGTCAAAACATGGAATGTACTGAGCATACATGACATAGATATACTAAGTTGAACAACTATATATGAGCTGAACAAAGCATAAGTGCGCGATGACATAATCTGAGCAAGAATATAAATACTGAAACATAACTGAAAAGCTAAGATGAATGCAATGACCAAGTACTAACCATGAAGATAAAATGATGAACTATATACTGATATAAATATTAAAAACCTAGTCAATTCACTAAGAATATGATTGTGGGAGCTACTATTAACCGACATAAACCACGTGGGCTAAACGTCGAGTCCGATGTATACGTCTCATCGAGAGGAACTAATATACCATGCCAAGGGTATAAAGGCATGATTGTGGCGTGATCACTAATACTGATGCCCAATAGAGGGGACTTATAATCCTATGCGGGCACGTAGTTCTGGGACTACAGGATACGTTAAACCGTAGTCCATCTCGGTGCTAAGTCTACTCGCAACTAAATACATATGAAGCTAAAATGCACTAAATGTTGAATAGCTCAAAATACATACATGATAACTGAGAATGCAACATTTATAAACTGAAAATGTGACATTCAAAATCTGAAGCATGATTTTCTATTTAACTAACCTAGCAAGTATAATTCATGAACTAAGAAAATGTACACAAACTAGGGTTCTGAGTGTGATACAAGGAATTAAGCAACGTTCCCAAGAAAACATGTTATTTTGACTATGGATACTATAACAGCTGATATCACCATAATTTCCAAGATTTTACAAACCCTAAGTCTAACCAAGATATGTGGAATCAAGAAACTGACTAAATTCTAGGGACCTAGTGGAGGAAAGGGGCCACTAGTAAAATGCCACATATCTAGTGATGAAATCTACGGAGAATTCATTCGGATTTCGGGGCTAAACTTTAAAGAACACTGCTGCTTGTTCTTTAAAGAAATTGGCGCCTCTTCCTCTTTTTTTCGCTCTAACTTGGATGATTTTAGGAGAATGAAGGTTTTGAGTAGGTTCTGACTAGATTATTAGGCTTAGACTGAGTAAAATGATGTAGTTTAGGCATCAAACGACGTAGTTTAAGTGCCCAAAGCATACGGTAAAGACCAAAATGACCCTGACTTAAAAGCTAACGAAGGCAATCCACGAGGCCACTGACGGACCGTCGTTTTAACCTCGGCCAGTCGACTGAGGCCCTGGTTTGTGGCCTGCCCAACAGGGCTTCACTAAAACAAGCATATATTTTTACTCCGAGCTTGGATTTTAACAAACTCGGTGGTGTTGGAAAGAGGATTCAATTGTCTTTAATTTGGTAGGTGATGGGCCACTTAATTCATTTTGTACTAAAATATATGACTGTTTGAAGTTGACCCAAAAGCCACTTTCATATAAACAGCTATTGACGCTCACCTACGATCTGTAGGTCCAACCATGGACTATATTAGTCGGTCGTGGGTGGGACTAGAGATTCCTAAATCATGGACCCCAATGACATACCCCACCTACGGACCATGTGTTAGGCCACAGACTGTCAGTGGCTTCCGTAGTTCTGGCACCAGGGCCTGGAAAGCTGCATTTTTTCTATTTTGTCGAATCCGAAGTGTTACATCAAGGATCAATAGCTATGGTAAATTAAATATCTTGAAGTGAAACCCAAGATTATTCTTCCTTATATTTTGAGAGGATTTCAAGGATAGACTTGGAGGGAAATTTATAATTTAGGTGAATGATTTAGAATGGGTAGTTTTAGGACTTAAAAAACTTTTATATGGCCTAGAATAGGGGTTAAAATGGCATAGCTTAGGTATTAAACAGATAGGGGAAAGATTAAAAGGACCTTACCTTAAAAAATGACGGGTGACCTGTAAGGACCCTAAACGGGCCGTAAAGATCTTCACTAACCATTTAGGGTTCTGTCCAGGTGACCCCAAATCTTGGCAGCCCTAAATGTCCAGGTCAGTAAGCCTAAACAGGTCCCGGGCCCCTAAACAGACCGTTTAGGGTTCCATAAAGGGTTTATGGTCCATTTTGGATTTGTGGACTTGTACGTTAACCCTCTTTAACCTTTTCAAAGTCATAGGTGTTACACTACTAGAGTCATCCTTGTACTTGTAAGATTGATGAACCTAATACCAAATTTTCACGACCCATAATCACAAGTCGTGATGGCACGTATGTTCCCAATGGATCGGTAAGCCAACCCTACACTTTTACCAATTCAATTTAATATTAATAATAGAAAAAGTACGTGACAGGTAGAATATTCCAACAACTAAGTCTTTCATAAGTTTTAAATGCGGAAAAATAAATTACAACCCAAAATTTAGTGTCATAAGTATAAGAGTTTCTAATAGTCAATACAAGTCTAAAATTATATTACAAGTCTAGACATAAGAAATATCCTATCAGAATACCAAAACAACCTAATAAATAGAGTAGCTGAAAGTGTGGGCCGCAGAATATCTAAGAAGCTCACCATAACTCCAAGATAATCCAAACTCAGACTCAAAGCGCCAAGAAATAAGCTCGTATTCAAAATCCAATTTGCACCACAAAAGGGTGCAACAAGTATAGTATGAGTACGAAACTACGTGTACCAAATATATATCATAGACCAACAATGAACAAGTAGTGACAGGAGTATACAAGAAAATCATCCTTTAATTTACAAGTCTACATTATACTTATAAGTCAAGTTTTATGAATAGGGATAATCAAATGTCGTGTAATTTTCAAACACCAATTAAACACATAATTAAATATAAAAGAATGAACTCCTAACTTGAATTTTAAATTACTATACTATCCCTAACTTAGGTTGTGACTTTTTCGATGAGTTGTGACTTTTTTGATAAGTTGTGACTTTTTTCGAAGGGTTGTGATTTTTCGATGAGTTGTGACTTTTCCAACGACTTGTGACTTTTTCAATAAGCTTTTACTTTTCGAAAGAGTTGTGACTTTTTCAATAAGTTATGACTTTTCCCAAGGGTTGTGACTTCTTGAAAAGGTCATGACTTTTCAGATAAGGCACAAAAAACATTTGTTCATACTACCCTTTGTTGACTATACATAGAGGGGTTTCCTCTCAGTTTTCAACCACAATTTTTTTTAATCTTCTACTCTTCTTCTTCTTGCTTTTTAATTTTTTTTGTGTGATTTATTTTCGTTGAGTGAGTTCGAAGTTTAGCGGAATATGAGGTACCACTATTCTGATGAAGTAAGTCGTTCTATCCTAAGAGGGTATATTCCATAACCTCGAGTACTTGAGGAAAATAATTTTGATGATATAATAATTATTTTTTTGCTTAATATATACATTAGTATGTAACGTTCCAAATGATGTAGTCTAAATTCATTTGTTTTTGTTAGCAATTTCTCTTGTGATATAGATATATGTTTCTGAATATCATTTCCAAAATTTACAGAATTGTTACGATTTATTTTATATGCTCAATACAAATGAATGACTTCATATATCAATGCTACTTATGTGATTTAGACTCTCAGGAATTTTGCTTCAAAATAGTTATTACTATATAAACATTGCCCTTTTGTTTTACATATTTACTAATTCTTAATATTTCAGTATTTTAGACGAGGAAAAGTTCATATGACTTGTAATAACGTCGGTTGAAGTTTGTATTAGTAATTTTATTATTTATTTAATAGTTAATTTTATGAGATAAATATTTTCAATAATGCAAATATATATTTATATTTGGGTAGGTATTTGTATTTAAATTAAAGTATTATATATGTCACAAATGTATTATCAAGTTAACAAGATAATCTAACTTCAAATATATTATTTTAAAATGTTCCGTGTTTTCTTATTAAAAAAAAAAAACTCACAACAAATGTGAAAATATGTGAATATATAAAATGTAGTTGTTTTCTTCACATGTTCTAATGACATTTAAATAATTTAATGTTGAATACCCATACAAAGTACATCTGGTTAGATGACAATAAATATACAAAGCAAATATTGTCTATAAGGTAATATTAGTGGGATAACAGGTTTGTGTGAATAAGAGTTATATATGACGATCCACATTGAACATTCACAAAAGAATGTGCAATATTATTTTTTGCTAAGATTATTATTCAAATATTCGCTTAAATAAGCAATACTATTTACTACAACATATATTTTTTGAATTGGTATTCACGTGCAACGCACGTGTCAAAAAACTAGTAATTAAATAAGAATGCGTAATGAGATGCAATGCAATGCAATACCATGAAATTATATGCCTCAAATGCCTTGTACTCTCTCAACTGTATAAACACGATACTTCTTGGAAATACATCAAGAGTTCTTGGCCCATGGGAGACTTGCGAGGTCCATATATGACACGGACGATCTCCATGTGTCTTTGCGGATGATCTCAACACACTATCATAAAATCAAAACAATCCCAGCACAGACGATTTCCACGTATCCAACTTATAATCATAATCAATCCCCAACACAGATGATCTTTACGTGCCAAACTTATAATCATAACTCGATGTCAATATAGACGATCTCGACGTGCTAGAACTTTACTCATATTCAATCTCATCTCAATGTATGTGTAAAATATTATATCAATAAAAGGAGATGATGAAGCATCTCAATAAATCAAATATCGTTATGACATATAATCACATCAATTATCACAAATATACAGGTTCAATAAAGAAACACAGTCACACAAAAAAAGCCAAGTCGCGAATACATCAACGAATGCCCATATATTTTGGCATTGTCAAATTACAATCTATCATATTATAGTAATAAACTTTCCTTTTAATAACACATGCACTCGTACCAATGCCCCTCACACCATTGGTACGAGACCCCCATATTTCATCCTTACCCATTGTCTATTCTATTTTTAAATTTTTATTTAGAAAATATCCCTCAACGAAGTCTCGAAAGTCTTAACATACCTCGAAAGTCGAACATGTGCCACAAATTCTTCAAGATTTTGCCATTCCCTTTCATAAAGCTTTTGAATATTACCAATCTATCAAATATGTATAATTTGTAAGCAAACGAGATTCTACACATCCGTATTATTATATGTCTATCCTAGATCCAAAAACTTACCCAAATCTACAATCAAGTTTCTAATCTTGTGCCAATTAATATGTTTACTCTCATATTTCTTATATTTCAAGCCTATGGTTAAGTCTCAATTCTACAATATCATAAACATAATAGTATTCTTATAATAAAATACACATAATATTTAATTACATATATGAGTATATCAAAACTTGAATTATAATGTAATACCATAAGAATCCAATAAAAACCCAAGTTAAAACTCTCAAATTTCACCCGTTGAAAGTAACGGATAATTATGTACATTAACTAACTAATGTAACAATTGAGACACTATAACCTTACCACTCATAACCTAATTATGACTCGTCATTATGTGTTACTATAAACCATTTTAATTATAAGAAATAATCAATTACAATAATATAAAATTTGAAGTTGTTATCTGGATGATGCGAATGTAAGTTTTCGCCCAACCCTTTTCTTCCTTTTTTTTCCTAAAAGTAATTATAAGGTGCTAATTTATATTATTTTATTTTCACATGTGGGTCAAGTAACACAGAATATTAAATAAATTATGGACTTGACTCATTAATTATCAAATAAATTAATTATTAAATAAATATCTATCAATTAAATAATCATAGTTAAACGAATACATTCAAAATTTCTATTTAATATTTGCGAGAAGACTCTTTTATGATAGAAAAGGTCTAGTTCTCAAAACGACCTTGCGGGTCATTACAAGAAGCTATCTCCTTGTCCCAAACTATGTGCCCCCGTAGGATTGTCTTAAATGACGTAGCTAGTGGATTTACAATAGAAATTATGAATGAATGTGATGTAATTCTACCTTGACAAGTAGTTTCTCCTTTTCGATGTAAGGGTCATGCCGGATTTCATGTTATAGCTAACATGGTCTTATTGGCAGTTAACCGTAAATATCTCACAAATGAACTGTGTTTCTTTAAAGATTTTACGAAATCTTCTCAATGATTTTAAGTATGCATTTACCTTGCTTAAGATTCAATGTTTCTTTTAAAGGCTTTTACTACGTTTTATTTGGTCATGCATATCATGTTTAAAGTTCCTCATATTATAAAGTCTATGCCTATATTTTTGTGCATTTCCCCATAATTAGTATATTCAATGTACTAATGCATACTTGTGCCTATGTTGTCTTATAATATAGAGTCTGATGCTTCTCCTAAAAGAAGTGATTAGATCAGGATTGTTCAACTTGATCATTTGGAGTGGTAAGTCCTCATGGTCAAAGGCAAGGCCATAGACATTTTATTGTTTACATAGTCCCTTTTGTTTCAGACATGTCATAGTGTATGGGTTATGTCTCAACCACTATTATCATATTTTTAACGACCCAAACCGTCGTTATTTACGAGAAACAAAAATTTGGAAAATTCTGGGCCACTGTCCTGCCAGAGCGGGCTTGTTGCCGCTAGGGCGGCGGCGCCAGGGCGGGGTAACTTGGCGCCAGAGCGGGAGAGGCGAGGCAGAACGTAAACCACTCACTTCTCCACCTTCACCCTCTTTTGAAATACCTCCAATATACACTAGTACTCCGACTACTAACATCCTTCTCAATCAACCTACCTACCAGGTACTTGATCATAGCCTACTCATTTTGACACATTAGCAATTCCCCAATTACACCCACAATGCATTCCAACTAATCTCTCACTTCGTACCCTTACTCCCTCGTCACATTACTCAACCATAGTCACATAGTACACTACCTCAAACTTCCTTACCACTAAACCCAGTCTCTTTCTCAAAGGTGAAGCCCACCTACGCATATTTCATCACATACACTACCTCTACTTTCCACCATTACGACACACGAACAACCCTTACTATCCATTTCTCTCCCTTTGAAAACTTTACCCTTCCACTATACCCTACAAGTTTGCTAAACACACAGAACAATCAAATATATGCCGTCATAACCTTTACCACTAATTGCAACATATATAAGTCAACACCACCATATAATCACATGCACCTATCGAACATATACAATATCATTAACATGAACGAACAATGAACAACTTCACATTTCCTCAAAATACACAATTATGACAAGTCATTGGTCCTCTCATGGAACCCAAACACAAAACAGTTAGCATACCAGAATGTGGTATCCGATCCAATGATTATGCCGGAACGTGGCAACCGGTCCCATAATTATGCCAGAATGTGGCAACCAATCCAAGTTAGCTATGCCAGAATGTGGCAACCGATCCAAATTAGCTATGCCGGAACATGGAAACCGATCCATTCAACACACCACAATTGCAACCACAAGTATATTTTCAAGATCACACATTTAAATCATGATTTCATGGTAACCATTATTCATCTATCTCATTTACAACAAGTGTGATAAATAATGCAACATTCATATACATACATGTATCATAATGAAGCAAGAACAAACATACATCACGCAATCATAGAATCACAACCATCACCTACAATGGATTATTCATCAGTACACATCATGCAACCATACTTCGACCATACTCAGCCATAATTCATCTTCCAAGGCTTCTTAATAGGGTTTAAATCAATAATCATTCGGTGCACGAAGTCCTACGCATAAATCCTACCATTGATTCACATATATTACGCAGTAAGCACAGATTTAAACTACTCAATTCATAACACCTAGCCTACCTGGGCGCCAAATAGCTGCACGAAGTTTTGGTCTTTGATTCTTGTTTCCAAAATTTGTGATGGTGATCTTGACTGGAAAATTGCATTCCATCGACATCTTCACGCTAGAAATCTCTCTCTCCCTATTTCCCAACCTTAGAACAACTTTTCTGAGGTTTCTAGGGTGTTTTACGACTATTTAGTAATTTTAGAAAGATGGAGAAAATAGGATTTCTCATCATTTGCGTGCCTGACCTATCCTGCTCTGGCACTTACATACCCCGCCCTGGCGCTGCCACCCTAGCGGCAACATGCCCGCTCTGGCGGGACAATGGCCCAAAATTTCCTGAATTTTTGTTTCTTCTAAATAATAATGGTTCAGGTTGTTACAATAGATACCAATTTACCCCTCATTCATCCCCGAATGATTAACACCAGATAATCACACACCCTATTTCCAGAGTACTCCAAAACTAACAAATAAGGCTATTGTGAACCACGAGGAATGGTGTCTGATTATCTAATCGACACAAGAAAGGTACTATACTCAAGGACTAGTAGAAAAATTGAGGTAACAGACGAAGAAACAAAATGGTTGAAACTACACAGTCTGGCCCACCAGGGCGGTAGCCCTCCCATTGAGGTGGGGACGCTGTGGTGAGGATCTCCCGTTGAGGCGGGAGATCGGGAGTCAGTAAAGGGGGAAAAAGGGAAATATTTTTCCCATTTCTCCCTTAAACTCTCAAAATCCTCCCAAAATCGTCTCGATTACTCTCCTTCGAATGTCAAAACTCAAGGTAAATTCTCGTTTCTCATGCTTTTTACTTCATTACTTGATTAAACAACAATTGCATGTTGCTATTTGAGTGTTTAGAAATGGTTTTGGGGTAGTTATTTTGAAATTAAACTAGGTTGGTTGATTGATATAATAAACGAAGCATGGGTACTTCCGTTATGTCCCCAACGTCTACACCATGTTCTGGGCGTAAAGATTTCATAGAAATATGGTAAAATTAATCCACAAATGATTGGGGGAAGTTGAAGGATCTCTTGGTGCAAAGCTCCAATTTAGGCCTCATTTATGAGTTATTTTGCCGAAATAATCGCTTATTTATGTTCTAGGGTAGTTTATATATCATGATCTACTGGAATTCTATCGAAATAGAGGTTTTGGGACGAAGAGACACCATAAATGTGCCTTCTGTTCATCCCAGATAAAGGTTGCTCCAGTGGCCTTCATCCCGCTGTGGCGGACTCCATAATCTTGCCCTGGCGAGATTTTGGCCGTTGTGGCGGGATCTTCCAGACCAGTGGTCTGCATCCCTTAACCCAAAATTTCCTTTCTTCTCATTCAACCCTTGCACTGTCTATTCCTTTTGTGTGCTAACTTAATATTTTTCATCACTTGCAGACTTTTCTAAATGGTAGGTCAAAATGACGAACACTTACCCTTCATCCATTTCCCTGATCCCGCTAGTCATGAAAGGCATCACGATAATTGCAACATACAATTTTTTTGCGAGAGGGTGTTTGTGTTACTCAAGCTAGAGGAGAAGGCGCCTGCATTTTATGCTCGCCTGATGGAGTTTGGGTGGGCTCCGCTGACTGAGACTCCCCCAGATGCACGATCTACTTGGGTGAGGGAGGTTTACGCCATCCTCCCTACCATCCGCTAGGATGACTCTTACCGTGTCATCCGTGTCTGGGGAGTCGACATTCCCTTGAATTCCACCGCCATCAATGAAGTATTAGAGTTTCCCGATGTCTCAAATGCGAAGTTCGAGGCCAAGCTAAGGGAGATGGATGTGGAGTGGTTGAGAGACACTCTGGTTGAATCTGCGCGCTAGGATCAGGTATACTAGGCTACTGCGAAGAGTATTACAAGCACATATTGGTCACCCGATGCTAAGAGGTGGCTACACTTGGTGACTAGGAGGATCCACCCGTCGGGAAACCGCACAGATGTGACCTTTCCCCGGGATATGGTTGTGGCGTGCGCTATACAGGGAATTCCGTTAAATGTGGGGGCGCAAATCATTTTAGAGTGGAAGATGTTCTACCTCGGTAACAAGAAGTCTTTCTTTCTACCGGGACTCATTACTGCGTTGTGCAAGCGGGCAGGAGTGCCACTTTTTGATGCCGATGAGGTACTTCCTATGGATCCCCACTTTCACCCTCTTTTGGTTAGACAGGGCTCTACTTCAAGGATCAAGAGAAGGAGGACGGGCAGGGCTAGCAGCAATAAGGTGGTCGAGGATTCAGACGATGAGGACCCACTCTCAGGTGCACGGGTCGAAAAGGATCTTGAGGCTGTCCAGAAGAGAATGGGGAGCGCCTATTCCAACTTCACTCTGGTTCCATCCAGCACTGCTCTAGAGGTCGAGATGCTCCGTCGCCAGCTACGCCAAGAGAGGAGGAAGATTCTGTAAAGGGATCGCCTGATGTCCCGGATATGGAAGACTATTAAGGCCATGTTTTCTTGTGTTGCCTCTAGCAAGGAGATTCCCCGACTCGATCCGAAGGACTACACACAGTTTCCTATGTTGAATGAGGCCTGGGCTGGCGTGATACCCCCAGAGGACCTTGACTCCGACGTGGACACCACCCATTCTGAGAGTTCCTGATCTTACTGTTATTTTGCCCTTTTGGGCTTGTAAATGTTTAGACAACTTTGCTTTAATCTTTCAACTCGCTTAAGTTTTGTAAGCACAAGGATTCTGGTTTTTGCTGCCTGATGCAGCGTCATATTAAATCTTAAGGTGTTATGATCTTTTAACTCTGCTCCTGGACACTGATAGACTGGTAGGGTGAATTTGAATACCATTCGAGGTCTGAAATTGTGGTTAGGAAAAATAGGGGAGGCAGGGTCGAGGTTCTACCTCACCCTGTCCCACTCTGGCGGGAATAATCCTGCCCTGGCGGAAATAATCCCGCCCTAGCGGTCAAAACGAAAATAGAACTTGGCAAAAAAACTTCTGGGGTTTTTCTCTTTCCTAAAAATTCCCAAAGGTCCCCAGCTTAACCCTAAACTTTTAGGATACTCCTCCTACTAGGAAAATCATTGACTACTCCCAGTCAGTCCCATGATATACGAACCAAAATTTATCCACATTATTTTAGCACCACAACCCACACATAGCACATATCAAGTTTCAGGCCCATATTTATAGTACACATAATCACATCACAGTCGAATGAGTTCAACTTCACATTCACAATTAATTCAGGGAACAAGTAGCACTCATTCACAGATTCCAAAACACCACGCACAAGCAAATTCCATTTATAAGTTATTTTGTTCCATAGAGGAACATTGCTGGTCATCCATGCCCTTTTCAGCCTATAAGGCTAGATACCAATTGGAACCTTCCCAGTTCTAATTTACCTTGCTTGTGTTACTTCAGTCGTGACCATGACGTTCGGTTCACCTTGTTGAGATACCAATTGGAATCGGGAGATACCAATTGGACTCAATTCATACCACAAGCGACGCTTCGCACGAAAGGAGAGAATGAGTGGAACAATTTCCTAGAATACTTCCTAGCTTCCTGAAGATTAGATGTGGACGTCAACACACCAATCCGCATGAGTCTAGTCCACATTTTTCTCTTGTACTGGGAGACCGATAACCTAGGCTCTGAGACCAATTTGTCAAGACCCAACCCACCAGGCCGTGCGGGCACCTACATACTACCACCTAAGTAGGAGAACCCTCATAACCCAATAATTTAAAACATGCGGAAAATTAAATAAAACGGAAATAACATATATACTAACGAAATTCTTTATTAAAAACTTTTTAAAAAAAAATTGAGCTAAGACTTGTAAAGTAATTAACACTCCAACTTTGTCACAACCCCGACCGTCGTAATTGGCACCTACACTAACTCTCCGGTGGGAGAACCACTACTACAACCAAACCCAAGCAACTAAACCAAAACTAAGGCATTTAAGTTATGAAAACAAGTTAAATACTAAGGAAATAAATAGGAAGTTCCCATAAAATCCAACAAAAGTCTAACAAGAACTAAACAATGCGGAAGAAATAACCTAGAATCTAAAAGTCAATTTACCAAAGCATCTAAAGTTCCACAAGTGTAAACAAGAAGGGATGCAACCCCAACTAATGCACTAATAATTAATAGAACTGTCTAAGTCCGAAGTGTGGACATAGACGAAAGGAGAACTCATGGCAGCCCAGAAGAATTGGCCCACCCTTGAATTCGAACGATCACTGATCTCCTAAGTTAGGTCTGTCGTGTTGCCTCTAGGGCGGCGGCGCCAAGGTGCGGTATGTTGGAACCAGAACGGGATAGGCGAGGCAAAACATAAATTACAAGAAATTATATTTTCTTTATCTTCCTAGAATACCTAAATAGGTCGCAAAACACCCTAGAAACCTCATAAAAGTTATTCTAAGGTTGGGAAGAAGGGAGAGAGAGATTTCTAGCGTGAAGATGTCGATGAATTGCGAATTTTTGATCAAGATCACCGTCATAAATTTCGGAAACAAGAATAAAAGATCAAAACTCTGTGCAGCTGTTTGGTGCCCAGGTAGGCTAGGTTTTATGAATTGAGTAGTTTAAATCTGTGCTTACTATGTAATATATGTGAATCGATGGTAGGATTTATGCGTAAGCCTTCGTGCACCGAATGATTGTTGATTTAAACCCTAGAAAGAAGCCTTAGAAGATGAATTAGGGTTGAGTATGGCCGAAGTAGGGTGGCATGATGTGTACAGATGAATAATCCATTTTAGGTGATGGTTGTAATTTTATGATTGTGTGATGTATGTTTTTTCTTGCTTCATTATGATACATGTATGTATATGAATGTTGAATTATTGATCACACTTGTTGTAAATGAGATAGATGAATGATGGTTACCATGAAATCATGACTTAAATGTATGATCTTGAAAATATAATTGTGGTTGCGATTGTGGTGTGTTGAATGGATCGATTGTCACGTTCTGGCATAACTAACTTGGATCGGTTGCCACGTTTCAGCATAACTAACTTGGATCGGTTGTCACGCGCAAGCCTAATTATTGGATCGGTTTCCACGTTCCGACATAATTATTGGATCGGGTGCCACGTTCCGGAATAATTATTGGATCGGGTACCACATTCCGGTATGCTAACTATTTTGGGTTTGGGTTCCATGAGAGAACCAATAACTTGCCATAATTATGTATTTTGAGAAAATGTGAAGTTGTTCATTGTTCGTTCATGTGATTATATGGTGGTGTGGACTTATATATGTTGCACTTAGTGGTAAAGATTATGACGGCGTATATTTGATTGTTCTGTGTGTTTAGCAGACTTGTAGGGTATAGTGGAAGGGTAAAGTGTTCAAGGGGAGAGAAATGGATAGTAAAGGTTGTTCGTGTATCGTAATGGCGGAAAGTAGAGGTAGTGTATGTGATAAAATATGTGTAGGTGGACTTCACCTTGGAGAAAGAGATTGGGTTTAGTGTTAAGGAAGTTTGAGGTAGTGTACTATGTGACCATGGTTGAGTAATGTGACGAGGGAGTAAGGGTACGAAGTAAGCGGTTAGTTGGAATGCATTGCGGATTTAATTGGGGAACTGCTAATGTGTCAGAACGAGTAGGCTATGATCAAGTACCTGGTAGGTAGGTTGATTGAGAAGGATGTTAGTAGTCGGAGTACTAGTGTATATTGGAGGTATTTCAAGAGAGGGTGAAGGTGGAGAAGCGAGTGGTTTATTTCATGATCTTACTAGTTGGTTTCTTATATTATGCGGTGGGCGTCGGGTTGATCGATTATGCCTACTAGTACGTGTGTTTGTACTGATATTACTCTTGCTATGTCTTTTGACATAGTCTGGTTGCAGGATCGGTGAGGTTTCATTAGGTGAAGATGAAGAAAATCTCCAGCAGCTTCTATTCTTCCTTCTGCATGGTGGGATCTGTGTCTTTTAATTATCATGTCCAGGTGTACTCTTAGTAGCTCTTGTACCTGTTTAGACTAGATCCTTAGGAGTGTTAATTACTTTACAAGTCTTAACTCAAATTTGTTTTAAAACTTTTTAATAAAGAATTTCGTTAGTATGTTAATTAATTTCCATTTTATTTAATTTTCCGCATGTTTTAAATTGTTGGGTTATGAGGGTTCTCCTACTTAGGTGTTAGTATGTAGGTGCCCGCACGGCCCAGTAGATTGGGTCGTGACAATATTAGAAAGGCTTGTGTCAGACTTAGTAGAATTACACGCGTCTCTTATGTACTTTGGTTTTACCTTCTAAGTCATGTTATAATTATAGACGTATATTGACTATATCTCTTAGATTATATTTCATTACGTCATAGTTATGTCAAATGGCTTGTTTAGGGTCTTTCAAGGCTCTATTTGCTATGTCACGTCTAGGGTGTACTTTGGGTCATGATAATATAATCATTGATTTCTAATTCGAAAAGACTATGCCTCTCGTACATTCAATTGAGGGATGTTTTCACACATTTTATCCATTTACTCTTCTATTGATGATTCAGAGTTACAATTCTTGTATGTTTCTCTTTTCCATCACTGGTTGATTTATTCAACTCTTGTCCTACTACTATTTTATTCTTCTTCTTTTAATAATAAGTATTATTAAATTATGTGATTCTTTAGGGCCATTGAAGAGTGATGTTTTATTTTGCAAATTTGTGCAGGTTTTCAGTCTTCATAAGTAATAAAGTGCATGATAATGCTATTAATTACCATCATAGGATTTTACTTGAGAAAATGTATAGCAACTGATTTTTAATTTTAAAATAAGAAAAAAAAATTAAAAAAAGAGGGGAAAACACTTGGATTTCATACGTTGACACACCAATGATTTTTTATTGCTTTAACCCTTCATTTCCCCTTTAACTTCATGGATAATTAAAATATTTAGCTAGCAATATTTGTTTTGTTGTTGTGGTAAGCAGTTGGTTTATTTGGAAGAGTTTTAGATCAAAATCCTTAATGATTTTCACTAAATGTCATGACATAAATTAGACAAAATTCAAAAAAACACATGGCTGTCAATAATGCTAAAATTTTGAAAGGCTC
This sequence comes from Solanum chiquidenum, assembly GCA_029582725.1. Classification (NCBI taxonomy): domain Eukaryota; kingdom Viridiplantae; phylum Streptophyta; class Magnoliopsida; order Solanales; family Solanaceae; genus Solanum; species Solanum chiquidenum. The sequence goes on from JAJOOS010006256.1 coordinate 19,669, forward strand.
GAAGGGAAGATGGTGGATTTAAATCTCACTGTATTAAAAGGATAAGATATCGGATTATTCCTAATACAATATTGGTTAAAGTTCCATCGAAATATGATCTATCATGCTTTCTTACGAACAAAATGGTGGATTCATGTCCCAATACACTAAATTGATGACATAATTATGACCGATCAAACTTATGTACATTTAATGAAAAATTATGAAACACATGATTTTTTTTTATTCTCTGGAATGAAAGTGATAGTCGTACATGATAAGTCTAAAAGATGACTAAATCACTATTGTGATTGTATAAACGAATGTGGATGTGACAAAAAGACAAAATAATAATAGTCATCACTATGGTAAAAATGAAGAACACTATGGGTTCTCCGAATAATCTTTCAAATTGTGAAGAAAATAATTATTAGCAATTTAATTTAAAGGCATTGAACAAGCGGTTGTTGTGCAAATAAGTTTTATAAATCCTCCATTAAAATAAAAAAACAAATATTAAGGAATGACACACTTGAGTTTTTAAGGTGATGTAGAGATATAATTGTTAATAATATTTATAGAAAAAAAAAAGGGAGGGGGGGTGTATTTCAAAAGTTCAATTAATTTTGAAGGACTAGTTACTTTTTGGTCAAGTCGTTCACTACCCCTAAACTCTAATAACAATGGTTAATGAATATTTGTCTTGTAAATCACCTAAATCATTTACGGTCAAATAATTTCTTTTGGCCCAAGTAATTAAACAAAATGTGTCATCCCATGTGTTGAAAATGATGATACTTGTCCAATTTCTTGTGACGAATAATATGATTAAGTAGATATTTTTATTTGTTGTCCTTACCTTGAGCATCTTATATAACTATAAATAGTTAAGGATATCACAAATAGAGGTATGGTCAGAGAATAATTATCCAATTATAATCCTCTTCTAGCTTTTGTTAATATTTTAGTATTTAAATTTTGTTAATTCATATATTCTCTAATAATTAGAAAAGATGTTTAATTCTGAAAAATATTTCACATTGTTGAAACCATTTTTTTTTAAATAGTACCCAAGGTATTATTTGTGTATTACACTAAATATTATTATAGTAATATTTATTAAATTTTAGCATCATTATTTTGATAATTATATTATAATTTGTGATTATTTCCAAAAATTAGTGTGGTCGATAATGAAAATTAAACACATATATTATAGTCCATTACTTGAAGAGAATGTGATTTGTGATAAAAATCTTGAATATTAACTCATTCTTCAGAGTGAATGTGGAAATATATGATAAAATATTTGAATGAAATGCACTTATGTATGGTTATGATGATACCATAACTCACCTCCATGGGACATTTGCAAGAAATTGCTATTGTGGTACGAGTGGTCATAGATCATCTCATCGATTATGATTATCGAGAAAAGAAAAGGTTAAAGAAAGAAGTCACTCTTCCCTATGATAATTTGTTATTATGGCCAAAATGCAATAATTTTCTCCTTAAAAGGGGATCTTCACCATACAAATGATATGTTGAGGAATATGTGGTAGTACACAAAATTAATTGAAAGCTCTAGAAGAGCTTAAGTGTTACTATCCGAAGAATGAAAATTATTTATAATATTGGGGTAGTAGTAAGTCTCAAAATAAATTTTGTAAGGTTCAAAGAAATTACAAGGAAAAAAGTATATTGAAACTATAAAATATGAAAATATTTTAGATCTTGATATTACTACAATCAAAGTGGGTTATAAATATTTATGTGAAAGATTACCCATTTTTCATATTGTTTGTGGTAACTTAATAAGGGCATGATGATGGAATCACATGCAAAAATTAACTAGAAGTTTATTGAAATAAATATAAGTTGGCATGGCAGGTTGACGACCATCCCGATTTGGCGGTTCAAATATGATATGAAAATAAATGAGAATTCATGCGGTTATATATATTGAAAAAATAATACATTCTTCAAGAATTCTCTTGTGTTGTTTGTTCTCATGATAAAATTGTATTTTCTGAAATTTTGAAATATATGAAAAGGTGAATATGGGCCATTTCACCTGCCATGTGGACCATTTACTATTATATGAATAGATGCATCTATGTTATGATCACATGTGATGTATTATCAACTTGCAAAGTTTTGCAAATGTTGTTTGCTCGAATTGTTAAATCAAGAGCACATTTCAAATTATAAAATTATATTGATGATATTGGGTTATATCCCAGTGGTTTAAGCAGAAATTATATGCCTGCAATTATAGTTAAACTATTGGTTATGAGAACAAACTCCCAAAAGAAATTTGGAATAATATGTGTTATTTAAAGTGTAGCAACACTTGTACGTATAAAGCCAACAAGATTTTCATATCACAATTGTTTCAAGGTCAGGAACCAAATAATTTTCATCTAGAAATTTAAATATGTGGTATATTATTCCATTGCTCAACCATTACGCAATGCACAAATATGAGTCCCCAATAAGGTTGGGTGAATGTTAGATTTCTAACATTACGGGGAGATAAACAATTGGAAAATAAAAGTTATACGTAATGAATTATCATTGGTTTGATCCTCGTTGAAGAGATAATCTAAGTCAATTGTCAGACGCAATCACTGAACCTATGTTATAATTCAGTTATAAATACTCCTATAAAAAGTCCTTGAAGGACATAATTTATGCCACTCCTGAAGCGTGATAGATTAATCGATTCAAAAGATAAAACTTCTTGAAGAAAAAACAGGAGTAAATGATCAAGATGGTCATAATAATGAGGCAAGTGCTTTAGAAAGAGCACCATGACATAACACTTAATAAATAAAAACTTGGCAAAGGTTTAGGTACCTAAAAATAATGAAAAATAAAGTGAGCTTGATAAGTTATGTTACATTAGAATCGATATCAAATAATTATCGAAGATATCTTGAATATAATGTAGAGCTCAAAATTATAAATGGTGACGAGGATTTGATACAAAATCTGTCAATTAGAGTTGATAGATAAATGATTGGCCAAAAAAAATATAATTCAAGTATATTTAATTTCACTTGAAAAAGTAATGTTTTGGACTTATATTGTCCATATACCAAGATATAATGTCAGTGAGCTACAAATAATTTTTTGTGCGATAATAAAATCATAAAATATAAAGTACGGCATGTGCATTAGAAAATAAAGATTTTTCGCAAAAAAAAAACCCTGACTTTATTTTATGGAGATGTATTCTCCTAAGATGGATGCAATGAGGTTTCTTTCAGTCTGACAATATATGAAAAACTTGAATACACATAATGAATGATTATCGTGTCTAGTTAGACAGTAAATATTATATGAAAATTTCAAAGAATTTAAAAGGTTATAAAGTGATTTCATTGAATAGCACCCTAATGGTTGTAAGATTGCATAACATAAAAATTAATTTTGATCTCATTAAAATAGTTAGAAAGTACCATGTCATAGTATAATTGGTGCACTTACATATCCTGCTATTATTATTCATGGAAAATAATTTTATTAATATGCATGTAAAATATAACATCACTTTTATCGGTGGAGATATTAGAGTGAATCAAATATCGATATAAATTGTTTATTCTGATCAATTGTGTCAAGGTTTATTGACCATGAAATTGTATAAAATTATGAAATTTGATCTCAAGAAAATTATCTATTTTCATTTTGAAAAATTATCAGATCAAATCATTTCACAAGACAGACAGTTTTATTGAAAGTGTCCATCAGTGATGTGTTGTTGTTAACAAATCAAATGAGTAATTTGTATACACCGTCAAGATCACGAATTGAGTAATTATCAAAAATATATTTGATTGAGATCAATAAACATATCCAGGAAATATATAACATTTCTTTGAAATGAGATATTCCAACAACATTATTTGAAGATAATGTTGCATGTTTAGCTCAACTAAGAGGAGGACACATCAAAGAAGACTGAACAAAATATATTTCATCACGGTTCTTTTTCTTATTCATGATCTTCAAAAGAAGAATGTAGCATATGTTCAATACTTCGTATTTTCCAAGTCATTATCAACTTTAACCTTTGAGAAGCCGAGATATAAGATTGAAATGAGTCATCTTCGAGTTGTTAAGTGATGTTTTAATCGGGGAGAGTATAATACGTGTTGCACTCTTTTTTTTTCTTAACCAAGATTTTATCCCACTAGTTTTCCTGGTAAGGTTTTTAATGAGGCAACTCTCAATCTGTATTACTAGATATATGTACTCGTTTTCCTTCACTAGAACTTTTTCCCACAGGGTTTTTTTCCTAGTAAGGTTTTAATGAGGCACATTATCTATTGATGAAATCCAATGAGTAGTAAACACATCATATTGTGATTCCCATTACATAGTTTTATGGATAAGCTTACATCAAGAAGACAACTTACAAACAGCTCGGCAAGCAAGTACCTCTATGCAACTTACAAGCACCTCCGCAAACAGGTTCCTATAAACAACTTACACAAGCAGGTTCTTATAAAAAAACATACAAGTAGCTCTACAAGACTTTCTTTGACATGTACATCCAAGGGGGAGTGTTGTAAAAGTGGATATCATGTAAGCCTCACATTGTGGCAAATTGATGACCAAGTAAAATTACTGTAGCAAGTTGCCTTTTCCCAGTAATGTATTACCCTTTTGTGTCTATAAAAGACACTACAAATGGTTAATGAAAGACACTCAAATTAGGTGCACTTCTTATTTCTCTACTTTTTGTCTTCTCTTTCTTTGCTCTTCCATACGATTTTAGTTTTTTTCTTTATTTTATAATAAAATCAGATTTATTTACTTAATGAAGTACTAATAATATGAACGACATAATATTATGTTAAAAATCAAGAAAAGATGTCTATAAAGTAATTAGTAATGTAAATGTTTTGTATTAATGATAATATATAGTTTAAAAATCTGTTTTTTAATTTAAAAAAAAACTTTTATTAAATCTAATAGATAAGGTTTTTTAATTATACAAAAATGAAAAACGCTCATTTTTAGTAAAATAGATGATCAAAACTACTCAGAACTATATCTAAGTGAGTATCTTAAACTTATCCTGAAATATAAAGAATTAGTTTGTTAGTGTATTACTGTCAGAAATTTACTTATTTTATAAACTATTGTATATCCTAATAAAAAATGTCAACCAATTAAATTTTGAAAATGAATTATAGTTGATGTTTCAGTAAGTTCAATTTGAACATATGAACTAAAAATATACGAAGTTGAGTTGACAAGAATAGCTTAAATGAAGCATCTTTCCACTAGAGTAAATCAAACATGACAACAAAAAGTTTAACATTTTTACATTTACATGCAAACAGAAAAATTTATACCCTAATTTTGACATGATTTTAAATCATGTTATGATTTTAAATCAAATTGCTTTAAAATTATAGAATTTGAATTTTTTAAGTAATTTTTCGCTCATAAATATGAAAAGCACACAAGTACTCCAACACACCATTCGAACCTTCACAAAACTACAACATGCATAGAATCAATCGGCCCAACCTAATAGTTCTCATTCAATAACAGTAGTGTACATCTAGAAAATCACAAATCGCAGCTCAACACATATAGATATATCATCACAATCTTTTATAATTCAACAACCAAAATATCAGATCATCGCTCATGAATAGAAAAAACAAGGATGAAGTACAATGTAATATAGTGCAATATTATATAAAGTGATACATGTCTATCTCAATGATAAACACCCACAACATCTTAGTTCAGGATCCATGGGAGACTTATTAGTCCATGCATCTACCATGACGCGTGGAACATTCCCTTTAGTTCAATATGAAAAAACCACGATGCGTGACACACCCCTTTTATTTCAATATAAATCAACCACGACATATGGCACATCCTTTTTTTCTCATCATTTTTACAAAGCATCATCACAATAGTGATATGACACAAATGAAAATATATGTGTAAATGCTCAATGAGAAAATAATAACATTCACAATAATAACCAAATACAGATAATCTTGGCACAACATCAAGAGTGAGTCAACACAACCATTCAACCATTCATGACACATCATATATTACAATACCAACAAGATTCTTCTTTTACCCCCACATTATCATTACTAGAACTTATTCATCATTTAACAATACGTAAAATATACAAAATCCTTCACAGATTTCTATTACTCCCAATCACACAATGACTTACAAGGTTCAATTCACTTAACGAAGTGTCAAGAGGTCCACTTGCCTCAAAAGAGCAAAAACAATCAACTCGACACTTAAGCCTTCCCTTGTCATTGCATATGCTCCCTATGTTTTCACCAACATGCATTACACAAGTGATACTATAAAGTAGTACAAATGCATACATACCTCAATTGGATAATATATAACCATCACCTACATATCAATAGCCCAAAATTGGACCCCATTACTAACACACATTTGTTCCTCGATAAATACCTCCTTGTCCCAT
>JAJOOS010006257.1:0-18798 GCA_029582725.1 Solanum chiquidenum
AAAATAGTCTCTTATATTTAATCCAAGTCATTTTAGAAATTTAATTTTCAACTATTTTAATATTAGTTTAAACTTTAATATAAAATTGAATTTTAAGGTTTAAACTTTAAATTCAATATAAACTTTAAACGTTAAAGTCAATTTTAAACTTTAAATTCAATATAAACTTTAAAATTTAAAGTCAATTTTAAACTTAAATTCAATTGAAACTTTAAAGTAACTTTAAAGTTTAAAGTTTTAAATTGAAGTTTTTTAATAATATAATTTTATTAATTAATAATATAATATTAGATAATAATTAAAATTAATAAAAATAAAATAAAATTACCGGTACACAATGATCCGGTAAGAACCGGTTCCGGTTCGGTCCAAACCGGTTCATATCCGGTAACTAAGGGACCGGACGGAACCTTTGGAAATTTCCGGTATTCCGGTAAGACCCGGTTCCGGTAACGAAATCCGGTAACGAGGACCGATTCCGGTAAAACCGGTCTTGTTGATCCGATCCTGTCCGTTTGCTAGCCTTAGACCTTACTGACTCTGATTTCGTCCAAATCTGGACTAGGTTGAGAAATTCTATGTTACTACGAAAAAGTTTTCCGGCCCAAATTTTTTCCCCATTGGATTTTCTATAACGACGGGAATAGGTCGTTATAGTGTTATACTGTTAATTATTGTGGGGAGTATGTGTTATTTGAGTATTGCCCGAACGAGGGGTTGTGTGACCTATCTTTATATTTGACGTAGAAATGCCTGAGTTAAGGGCTTGAGTTGATTTTTGAACCATCTTAAATGAATGAAATGTTTTTTCGAAAGGTAGAAGGCTGATTTAAAATGATTTCTTCCATTATCTCTATCATTTTAGAAATGTTTCATATGGTCTGTTAAGCTTGGAAACTTGATATAATTTGAAATCATGATGAACTGATTATGCCTTTGTGCCTTTGTGTTTTATGTATTGTGATATATTCATCCTTATGTAGCATATCATGGTATAAGGAAATATGAATAAAATGGAAAAATACTATCTTTTTGAGAAAAAAAATATGACATCTTACTTATATTATTGACCATGAGCTAGGTGGAAAGTTGATGAGATATTGAGATTATGAGATTGGTATATGGACTACGAGCCCCCGTGGATACTTTTCTGAAAGCTAAATTCCCGACAAGATGTACACGACATGTTGTGCGACAAATTTGGTACCAGTAAATCATTCCATCATCTCATTGCATCGCATTGGCCAGTTTTTTTGTGTTGTGTTACTTGTTTATGTGATGATTTAAGTTTTATTTGTACCCTTTTATGTTTACTTAATTCGCATTTTTCTATATAAATTGACGGTACTGATGCCGGAATGAGACTTTTCTACATGCAGATGGAAGCATTCATAGTTTATTTCTTAAGTCTGTTTAGTTGTTTCAACTCAGTTGGTCTAACCTATTGAGTTCATGTGAATTGTACTCACATTTACTTTTGTTATCCCTTTAATGTAGATCCTAGTCATGGTGATCCCCGTAGTGGTTGATTGGATCCAATGAAGTTCTCTCTTTCAGAGTTATGGTGAGATCATGATTTCCGGATCGACATTAGTCTTCATCTAATTATTTTGAAGTCTTTAACTTTCATTTCAAAGAATTGCGATGTATTATAGATTCTAGAAATGTATAAGATGCTCTTTATACTTATGTTATCAGATTTTGGGATATTCTTTGTTGTTTTCTATTGTTTGTGGCATGACTCCTCTTCGAGAGTCTCGTATGTGTATTTTCTTTCGACTTACACACCATTTTGAGGTTTTTGGGATGTGTGCAATCATGACCTCGACTTTTAAATCGTGACAGCAATGATCAAGTAAAATAACATGAAACTGAAATACAGTAAAATGAGATACATAAGTACATGGTCATGGAATAACTGAAAGCTTGGCTATGGGAGATACTAAAACAAACATAAGTCATGTGAGTTACTACATGGAGTTCAGTGTACTGTCCCCATATAAAAAAAAGTTGTCCGATACTTGCAAAGGTAAGAGACATGATAACTATTTGGATCCATTGATCTGATGCGCCATGGAGCTACATGAACCTACAATGGACCATAGTTCTGAGACTTAGGGATTGCTATCAACAATTCAGAAACGCTAATCGAAATTCTTCATCCCCAAATCCGCTCAGTGCTAAGCATAACTCCCAACGAAAAACATGTGTTTAATTAGAAACAGTAATAATCTGATCATACTGAGTAGCTTATAAATCTTGATAACTAAAATGTACTTATAGATATTTTATCTAAAAGCATTATATATCATGAAAATATAATAATCTAAGACATGCATATGAAAATGTATAATTCTGAATCATGAAAATACATGTATATTTTAGGGTCCATGGATTAACATTGAAAACATGAAATTCAAAAGCAAAACATTTAATCAAGGGTTAATCATGAAGAAAAAAGTTATTTACGGTGAAAACACATGAAGATCATAAAAACCCTAATTTGTAGGAATCAAAACTTAAGGAATTGAGTTTTCCTTGGGAAATTTTTTAAGGTCATCCTACTAGGAGATATCGAGAGACGTCGAAAAGTGTACAATAAAAAGAGTGAACAAAGGACATTAGCTTTGTTCACGAACATGTACAATATAACTCAATGTATATGTGTGTTCTGAAAAATCTGAGATTATTGTAATTTAAAAAACTTTCAGAATATGATATAATTAGTGTCCAAATTGATGAGATTTCTATACTTCATACCATAAAGAGAATTGCTTTGGAATTAGAAAGTCAATATAGAGTTCAAGAAACACTTGACTTTTGCACAATTTATAAATTCAAAAATTGTCTAGACTCAAAATTATTGAGAAAATAGAGCTTGAAAATGCGAGTACTAAGAAATCTGTAGTACGATCACTCCAATATTGAGCTTTCCTACTTATCTCTTGTATCGAAAATCAAGTAGTTTGACTCAATCGATTGAAAAAAGAGCGACTACGTCTGTAATCCAAATGGAAAGCCAAAGATTGAGGACAAAATCGATGAAACGGACTGCATCGCCTTCACAATATTTTTTTACCAAAAAAAACATCGTAATTCGTTGCTTTTGACCGTTGCTTTTAGGAAAATTTTAATAGTGAACCCCTAAATTTCCAATTCGTAGGTATTTTACATGTGACTTGACATACAACTCGTATGTCTATATGATTGTATATATATGTGGCCATCATTCATTTAACTCAAAAATTTCAAAAATTACTTTGTACTAGGACCTTACATATAGAATTACTCAAAATTTAACAATTTAAAATCTTATATGAATTTTTAAGATGTTACAATCAGATCGATTGGTGATATTTACTAGGTACATATTGTTTATGTACTCTAACTACATTTGTTGTACTTTTGTGCAGATACCAATTCCTATGGTAGCTGTGTACATGAATGCAAAATATTGTGTTGTATGTTTTTTTTAAAATTCCCCTAATTAATCTTAACTCCTAAATCTAAATTTTCTAACAATGAATTAATCTCCATTTTTGAAAAGTTCTATTTCACTTTAACATCTTAGGCGTGATCAATTGCCATCATCATATGAACTGAAAATACGTTTACTTCCCCACCCCATAGATATCATCATACCTAAATCAAATGGGGCCATTTTCCCTTAATTCTTTGATTAGTTTTAGTAGTTCTTTTTATTTTACATAATTTGATGCAAAAGCTTAATTCATAGGCTGATAAGGTCAAGTAAGAACATATATTAGTCAGTCTCGTGAGTCTATTTGTTACAAAAGGCGAACATCCCTTTTCGAAAACATTAACATAGGTCCTTAGGTAGACATCAAAAAGGGGTGGAAAGAGTTTATTTAGCTTTACAAGAATAGTTAACCCTTTGCACAAGTGAACGTAAACCAAAATGCAAAATTCAGTTGCATACTTAAACTATCAGTAGTCTTAACTATCCTTCTAGACTTGATTTTACCCCTAGACGCTGATGTGGCTACCGTCATAGTTTTTTAGGTATGTAACTAACATTCGTATCAAATCGAAAGGATAATTATATTAAGAGAACTGATAATTTAGATGTGCAACTAAATAAGTCGTGTCAAGTTTAGAGAGGGTTTAGGTATTATTTTGCCAAATAATTAAGATAGGAAATTAGTAACCAAAGTTGTTTACTTTTATACAGGATATTTTTCCACTATCTTTGGGAGAGGAGAGTGGAGGGTGAGGTTTTTATGCATGCATATAAAGGGTAAAAGTACAATGCATGTAATTGCATGTATGAGAATGACTTTTCTTCAGTACCATTGTGGCATGGCAAATTAAAATATAGATATGATAGAGATGGACAATGAAAGAGTCAGTACTAGAGCACTCAAAAATATATATATATCCTACTCCCAAAGTGAAAAAAAAAACAATATACGACAAAAAAGAAGAAGTTTTAAGTCGTACACAAACACAAATATAATAAACTTTTAACTAACAAATAGGGCGGAGTTATAATATTAGGTACGAATTTAAACTGAGCGAATTTAATGACTAGTTGATCAATATTCATAAACTTCAAATTCTATTTTGACTGATCTTATTAGTTTATATATAACTTTAACAGCTTCTCTCTCAAGGACCGCCACTTTGAGATCAACATGATAGTATAGCATATTGTGGATCATTCTTGGATATGCACATGCTTCTCCATAGATTCCAAAGTGCATAAAAAGATCATTTTTGATGGTCACAAATATAACACTTTCTAACTTTACACATAGTTCTATCTCACTCACTAACCCCGTAGAAGCTGGAGATAGAATCAAGTCAAATTTACTTTTTTTCTCTCACCTTTCCATTTCAATATGACATGTAATTAACTAATTATACATGTGATGTTGCCAGAGTGAGAAGTTTGGATACGAGTTCAGTCGAATTTAATAACTTTTGTTCAAATAATATATTAAACATGTTAAATATTAAGTTTAGAACTCAGTTGTTATAAAGTTCAAAACTCGTAAGATTAAAATACTGATTTCGTCTGGATACGAGTTCAGTCGAATTCAATAAGTTTTGTTCAAACAATATATTAAATATGAAAATATTAAGTTTAGAACTCAATTGTTATAAAGTTCAGAACTCATAAGATTAAAATTTTGATCTCACCTCTGATCGTAGAGATATTTATCTTGTAAGATAAGTATTTTTTTTTTCAAAGTGCACGGTGGCCTTTTTTCCTAGTTAGGAGACAGCCAGCACACAATCCCTAGACAGACGGCTCTAATTTTTCTCTTTAAGTAATGACTAGCTATTGCGCCCGTTGGCTATAGCTATCGAGAATCATTATGTGTCATAAAGATAAATTTTGCAAAATTTAGCTCGCATTGTCAATTTTTGGATCGCATGTTAATATTTAGATATTTATTGAAATGTACCTAAAAAAGATAGTGTAATTATGCAGCAAGATGGAAGACGAGTAAAATTTGTTATGTATCTCAGATACATACGAATTCACTTGGATACAATGTATTTAGAACAAATTACATCTAATTTTGACTTCGCGTATTTTAGACACATATATTTGAACGTTTCTGAACACACTAAAATCTTATAAGATATGTAATATTATAAATTAGAATGTAACTTAGTAATTAGCTCATAAACTAATGAGATTTATGTAAATTTCCAAAAAAAAAAGGGTATGTATTTCAAATTTCACTGGGTATTTCAATAATTTTGAATATTTACATGGTTTAGTCTAAGGTATTATCATCCAAATAACATTTATATATTAAAAAGAAATTAAATTTTATTAGTCTTAAAATACTGATTACTGACTAAAGTTTAATTAGTGATTAAAAATATTCGATATTTAGCCATATATATCTCCTTATCAATTTAGGTTGGTACATAGTCTTCTGATCCTTTTTTTATTTGTAGCATTAATCATTATGCTTTCTGCAGATAGGTAAGGCTTTTTAGGATATGTCATGAATTATATATAGCTATGACAGATTTGAATTTTTTTTAAATAACAATTATTTTTGAGTAAATTTATTAATTTAACTAAAGCGCTAAATTAAAAAAAATAGAAGGAACCAATATCTACTTAAGGTTGTATCAGTCTATTATATAATAAATACTTATTCGTATCGTTTATATCAAAATTAATACGTACAACTTATCGCGGTTAATTAATTTGATGAGGTATAAGTTTATTATAGCTAAGTAATAAACAAAAGTGAAATATGTGTTATACATCTATAATCTATTAGTTTGATATAAATATTGTGAATATATTTTTAATTGTGATTGAGAGCGTAACTAAAAAGACTAAATTAATATTTTTTTCTGAGTATTGTTTAAATTTATAGAATTATATATGTAGCGGAAATATTCTACTACGAAGCAAGTGATGCTTATTGACAAGAGCGTTTTGAGGCTCTATATATTAATTTAAATTCGTATTGAAAAGTTCCACTTTAAAAATAAAGCGATTTTACTAAAAGCAATTTCATATTTTGAACTCGAAACTTTCAATTTAGAGCAGAGGAGTATTAGTATCCAACTATGATTGTAACTAGTTATAAGTGTCTGAACCAACAAATGTTGAACTTTTTTTAAACATACGTGAAACCATTTGGTTACACTAAAGATGGTACTAGAAAATTTCAAAGAATATATCTAATAAAAAAAAACAGTAAAGGGTTATTGATCTTTTTGCCACATTTCTATGAACATATGATCATTTCAAAACCAATAATTTTTATCCCCTAAAGAATCTTCCCCTCTTCTTTTTTGTACCTTTCAATTTTATGTGTAAAATATGAGCTAGCTAGTGTAGAGGCGAATTTAGGATTGTTTGAACATGATGTATCAAAGACAATGTATTAAGTGGGAATTGATTCGAACATGGGTGCACCAAAAAAGAATGTATTAAGTAGAAATTGATCCTTATTTCTCAAGGTCAAAAGCTCAACATTTAACCATGTGGATCAGTTAGAGTTCTTATAATACGGGTGTCAAAATATAATATAATACAAATTTAAAAAATATATACATAAAATATCTAGTTTTATGAAAAAACTACGAATTTCGATGCCCTATTTTTTGCCTCTAAATTCCCCACTAAGCTAGCGTATACCGTGTCCCAACTGATGTCACAAGATAGCATTTCATCGATTTTTTAAAATTATTATATATGTAAATTATAATATATAGATTATAAGTAAAATAAAAATATTGAATATTATAAATATAAAAAATTGAGTATAATGAATTTTCTTTCCACGTGTGCCATTTTAAGATTATAATGCTTCTTTTTGACCCATTTCTTTTAAAGGTGATGCCTCCATTACTTGTCGCACTTTCTTGGTAATTAAATTTTCTAATTTTGAGTAATTATTTTTTTTACCATAAGCTGTATTTTTCTTTATCTAAGGTGATGTCCACTGCCTGTTCAAAATAGTACCTATAAAAATACCCTAAAATGAATCCTTATCTCAATTTTGTGTCTCCTTATTATAAGGAAATTATTATTTTTTAATCAAATTTGCCATTGATGTATCATTTTTGGCTTTTCCTGCCTCTCTTATTTAACTTATCAGTTATCAGGGTATTTTTCTGTCAAAACTCAAAAGATACTTTGACTATTGTCTATAAATTATAATGCTTCAAAACTTTAACTCTGACTACCATTACTTTAAGTAATTATTTGATACTAAGGAATAATATGAAAAATAAAAATTTTAAAAAAAAACTCTTTGATTTTCTAAAATTGTTAAGTTAAATTAAAAAAAAAACTACTCTTAGCATGGGCAAAGTAAAATGAAATTAAGGGAGTAGTTGCTAGTGCAAAATGAACACAAATTCAATAAAATTTACTTATACTCTCTCCATTTCAGAATATTTGTCATGTTTAGTTTTTTATGTGTCAAACAAAATTAACTTTTACTGCTATTTTAAAATATGTATTTTTTTCATCACATTGTAGGAGAAGAATTGCAATTTTTATATATTTTAAAATATTTAAATTATAATTTTACATTATTAAATTAATCTAACCAAATTGAGCTTTGAAGATTAATCGAATTGCTCTCGAAAAATAAAACATCATAATTAATATAGAACACAGTGAGTAAATATAATATCAATAAATATAATTATTGGAGTATCCAATGGACATAATAAGTCCTAATTAAAGACACTTTTGCTTATGAACAAAGGCAAACTATATGAAGAAAAAAAACAAGAAAATATGAATTAGAGACAAAATGTATTACCATTAGAAGTCCAACATAGACTTATTAATCTCTTTGACTAATCCCCATCATTATGGAAAGTTCCATCTTGATAGGGTAAAAGGTCAAAGATAATTTTGCTTAATACTTTATCAAAATTAGAAATTATTAAACTAGACTCTCACTAGAGCTAACATGATTTACACTAACCGCCTCATGCATGTTTTAAACTACATTTAACTTTTGTGTTGAATATTTCTAATTCTTTAATAATCCATTAGTAGAGTAGTAAACTTTCTTAAGCTATAAGAATTTTCCTTTTTAGAGTCTAATGACATAAATTAGCTGGCATTGACTGTAGATTTTTCTTTTTTACTAATTTGTTTTTTATCTGAGAGAATGGTTAAGTCCATAATTGAAGGATCTAGCCTTCGGCAATCAAATTATTTTTCATTCGACTAATTCGGATACGCAACGCGTAAGACCTCATTTGGAGGGAAGTGCTCACTGCCAAGAAGTGCTCATCCGTTGTACCACATCCTTTGATGCTTCGGTAATAGATTCATGATTCATTCAAATCCAATAAATATTAAACTTTAAGTAAAAAAAATACATAAATTTTAGATTGAACATAAAAATGATTTTTAAAAATACATAAAAAGTTTTAAAAAATACTTAAATTTTAGATTGAACATAAAATGATTTTTAAAAACACATTAAATTTTTTTTATATGCGGTGAACGTGGATCAAACACGTGACCTTCAGATCTTCAGTCTGACGCTCTCCCAACTGAGCTATCCCCGCAACTATGATAATTAATAATTTTTGTTTAATTTATTATCTAAGGGTATATTGTTTGATATGAGCAGTAATCACCCTGCTCCAATCATTTCATCTAGGTGAAAGTTAGATCTTAAAACAATATCTTAGTGTTTTGTGTATATATTTTAAAAACAGTATCATCCTTATAATTATATGACTAATTAGGTCATAATATAATCTCAAAATTGTCGCCGGTTATCCAAATTTAAATTGTTTTGTACTAACGATTCATTGTATAACTTGCAATATATATGCACATACAAGTACTTACATACCTCCCTTGTCAAAAGAAAATGGCACATATTTATAGTGCAAAGTAAAAGTGTAATTTCAAAGGCGAAATCGGAATTTAAATGTATGGGTTCTTTTAGAATTTCTAGAATATAATGCACCACTAAACAACATAAAGAAAGAAAAGAGTGAACTCGATCTATAGTCCTCTAGGTAAATAACTCAAACACTCAATTAGATGAGTCACTTAATCTTCATGTATCATGCGTGTTATGCTGCCAACAAATAATATTATATTAATTTTATAATAATTATACTTATTTAAATGATATATACTTAAAACTTGACAAAAACTATGTTTTTGGCGCAGTTGTAATGGTAAAGGTAAAGTGAAGGGAATTGCTTGAAATATTTGGTGTGAAGTGACCTTAATGGGCTTCAAATATTGAGTAGTGGGAAAACTTCTTAGCCCACTTAGTCCATTTTGATTGGCCCAACTGTTAACGGGCTAGGGCCGATGGCCCATTTTCCTTACTTGTGTGCATTCCGTTTTTCGATTTAGTTTTGCATAGAGCTGTCAATATAGATCGTCCGATCTTTTAATCGGAATACTACATCTTCGTGACTTCGTGATTTTAGTTTTTTCATAATAGTATCTTCATTTATTTCGACTTTACTAGTAACTAAATCTAATAAATGAAATCTCAACTAAGTATTTACATAATCTCCTTTTGTTCAATGAAATAATTCACTTGGGCCTGATCAACACGGACTGAGAAATTCTCAAGCCGTCCATGACAATGGATCTTAAAATTGTCAGCCTAGTCCAGTCTTATATGGGTCTAACCCAGTATGAATATGATGGGCTATATAGCCTTGCCTAGTATGAGTATTTCCGTTTGAAAAAAGATTTATCCATGTCATTCCTTTTGAGATTGACTAAAAAGAAAAGTGAGTCATATAAATTGAGATAAAGTGATTTTTTTGTGACATGTGTCATATTAGAGGTAAATAGTTTCAAAACTCTTATGTTTGAGGTGGTAGTTAAGACTTCTCATAGTTTAGAGGGTAAATAGTGCCAATAATCCATGATTGAGGGGTAATTAAGACTTCTCATAGTTAATGTGTGCATTTAATAAAATGTGTCAAGTTTAATAAGGGGACTTTAACTATTACCTCAATAAATAATCAATATATTAATTTTATTTTACTTTTCAATTTTACCTGAATATTGCACACTCCATATTCATCTAGATTTTTTTTTAATCTTGATGTTCACGTCAACTTTCACATACCTTAACTAATTTTACTAGATATATGCCATCTCTACCACTAACAGATACCAAATAATTCTATTCACCAAAATTAAAATAGATTTAAAAAATCACCTAATTTTCTATCTCTATGGATCACATCAAGGGGTCTAGAAAGGCACATTTGCATCTATGAAAGAGAATAACAACTAGACTAGGGTTATAATTTGCTGCCTACCTTTTAGATACTAATGCAATATTTCTATCTTTTTAACTCTTTACTTCAATACCTTTTTAAGGGGGCCTAGAAACTCATTTGATGAGATTAAAATTCTTTTATCACTAATTAGAGACCTCATATTTGAATGAGAAGCTAACTAGCTAAAATTTCTAACATAATTATTAAAAACATCTACACTTTAAAATAATTATCAAAAATGTCAAAATATCAATATTTTAACAAATAAAGTGTATCCTAATATAACTCATCTACCTTCCTTTTATTTCTCAAATTGGCCCCACCTTTTTTCTCAAATAGGGTGAATGAAAAAAAATAAAAGACCCCATTACCCACTTTTCTCTCTCTAAATTTTTTACCCAAATTCTAACCTTTCTCTTTCTATTTCTCTCTCTCATGATTTCTTCCATTATTTCATATCCTTAAGTAACTTAAATCTTGCTTTTATAAATCAAATTCCTCCATTTTTCTAAGAAATCTCAGAAATTATTCAAAAGATTTTCAACCTTTGTTGAAGCGAATTCAACTGATTTGTGATTGTTTCCATTAAGAAAGAAATTTTGAAATAATCGATTGGGATTTCGAAGTGAATTTGACTGATTTCGTTGAACTTCGAGATTGTTGGTGAAATATAAAAATGATCAGGTATTCATTAACTGTCGATTCTTTAATTTGTTTGGAAGTGATTCGAAAATGGCTATTGATTAAGTTATTCACAAATGGATCTGGATCGTATTTTGTATGTTAGATTTTCACCTAAATATCTTCATAAGTTACTATCCAAATAATGGATTTAAAGGTTAGACGGTCACTGAGGTATTCAATTTGGGAGTTTCGGGGCAATATCTTATACAAGACACTTTGTTGGACGGCATCAACAATTCTAGTTATCTCTTCAATGAATTGAAGTATTTTTGCCAGAGGCGAATTTAGGATTTTTCGAACAAGGGTGCACCAAGTAAAATGTATTGAAGTGGGAATTGATCCTTAATCCTCAAGGTCAAAAGCTCAACATTAAATCATGTGGACCATTTAGACTTCTTGTAGTACGGGTGCCAAAATATAATATTATACAAATCTTAGAAAATATATATATAAAATATCTAATTTTACGAAGAGACCACGGGTGCCGGTGCCCTATTTTTTGGCTCTAAATTCGCCACTGATTTTTGCATCTTACTCACATGCAGAAGAACCAAAGGAGATGAAGGTATAGAATCACCGGTCATATTTCAAAATAATTTGTTTGAGATACAAACAATGAATGATTGAATTGTTTTGATTTTGTTGTATGTTGGATGCTTGGAATACAAAATGATTTGGAATCCTATTTAGTAGATGTTCTATAAATTAGACATTGAATATAATATATTTGTCGAATACATAACATATAAGAAATACATTTTTGTCATGAAATACAATTTTTTTTTGAATTACAAATTTTGATTGTTACTATGATTGTAGATTTCTACGTTTTGATGACTAGAATACAAATATTGTTGGAATTTTAAGAAAGAATATATATTTTTGAAAAATATACAAATCAATGTTGTATCCTTCCTAAATGAACATGAGTTTACATAAGCATATGGATACAAATATACTTCTTAAATTACTACAAATCCATTTGGTATACTTATTAGAATGAACACAAATTAATAAAGAAATGCAAATGTCATTATACAAATCCAAACATGAAAACCATAATGAATACAAATTCACATATCATACATATTGAAATGAATACAATCAATTACTTTATGAGAATTTTAAATGATATGTTCCTTTTTTGAAAATATTCTATCTCATGATTTTTTCCTTTTTGTTATTAAACAAATGTATTTTTTTCAAATCAAACAAATAAAAAATAAATAAATTAGAAGAATAACAAACTAAAATATTGATATTTTTAATAAATATTGAAAATGTTGATAAGAGGTCCCTTTAAATGCTAAAATATTGATATTTTTAAAAAAAAATTCTCAAATAAAATATCATACGGCCCAAATCCAAATTAAAAGAACTTGTGAGTTTCAAGTATTGTATGGTTAAAAGAAAGGCTCTTTGACAACCTCTTACCTAACATATTATGCTACTTAATTGACATAAAATAATAATAATTAGTATTCAAACAAGGATATCATAAATCTAAAACATAAAATCGCCAATCACAGTCATTTCCTTGGACCAAGGGACAAATTTAGATTGGACTTTGTAGATAATACATTTGTACTCCTAGATTAGTCTTTGTTATCTAAAACTCCTTATACAATTGACTTTTAAAGCCAAACAATCTTTATGTTCCAAGAAAAACATAATTGTTTAGAAGCTTTCTTATACTAGAATATTATGTGACACATTCCCTAAATCCATCAGCAATCTCTATGTTGCTCCCATGTGTCACACCTTTTTTGTAAGGAAATTTGTTAATCCAAATTCTTGGATCTAAGGGTGTGGTTTAATAGTCAATGATGTGGACTAAGCAGTAAGCATCATGAGATCTCAAGTTTAATTCCTCAAAAACACTAGGTGATTTCTTTCTATCTTGTTTTAGTCGTGATGAACAAAATTACCTATCGAAGCACATGCAAACTGATTCGAACACTATGATTATCAAAATAAAAAATCAAAAAAAATCTCATTATTATTACAATGAATGAGGGGAAAAAGTCAAATTTATCATCTACTATGCAAAAATAAATAAATTTAACCCTCCATTATACTGTTCGAGTAAAATTGCCCCGTCATTAATTACCTAAATGATTCAAATATACTCTTCCTAGTTTTGGTTGTCCAAGATGAACATTCAATCTTGCATGATACTGACATTTTGATGAAATAAACGCCAGAATGAAATGTCACGTCAACGTTCCTAACCCGTTTTACCCCTCCCTATAATAAATCAATTGTACACTCAATCAAGATTTTTGACATGCTTAATGTGCTCTACCTAACTTTCGGTGGTATTAAGTAGGTTGGAAAGTCTTTTAAGTTTTGAGGCTTTAAAGCAACTAATTCCCATTTGAATTTTGGGGTTAACCAGTTTAAGTCATAATCACAATTCACTACTGGCAGCCCTTTAATTGCTGGAGCAGGCTTCATTTTGGGCCCACAAAACTACGAAAACTTGAATGAGAAAGCTCAGGCCCAGAGCACTAATGGGCCCATCTCCTATGACTTTTTTGTGGTTCAAAAAGTCAAAACTTGTGTGTGAGCTTGTTTTATTTTCAATAGAACTAAATTTTTTTTAATTTAATGAAATAGTTTCTGTAGTTAGGTCTTAACTAACATCAAAAGACATGAAGGAGATGCCTTTCACTGTGAAAAAATTCTTAGCAGGGAGCGTTTTTCCTCGAATGGGCCCTTACACAATGCAAATTCGGATTGGTTTGTCTCTAATGTGAGTACCAGACACCGGATGGAAAAAAAAAAAAAAGACAAGAGATACCCCGAATGGACCCTACGAGGTGCAAATTCAGATTAATAAGGATCCAATGTGGATAACGGACATCGGATCTGTAACATCCCAGAAAATTTTTGAACTAAAACTCGAACCGTTCTTTGTAGTGAATGAGATTTTACCAAGGAATTAAAAGTTTCTTAAATGTTAAGGTCACTAGATCTAGCACCTTGAGTTCCAAGAAGAACTAAAGAGAGTTTATTCAAGTCATTCATAAGTTTTGGGTCAACTTCAAATGACCATAACTTTTAGTACATGATGAGTTAGGAGATCCATAAGATATAAAATTAAAGCCCTTCGAATCCTCTTTCCAACGCCACCAAGTTTGCTAAATTTCGAGCTCTAAGTGAAAAATTATGACTAATTTACTAACGACGTCCAAACCTGGCAACAACTCCGCGATGGCTCCCCATTACGGAGCCAATACAGACCTCACTGCCTGGTGAAAAATTATTCCGACTCCCAGCTCATTTTATTTATTTCGTAAAGGGTATTTTGGTCCTAAAAACCCTTAGGAGGTCATCTAAATTACCCTAAACGTGTAAAAAAAATAGTTTTCATAAATCAAACCCCCTCATCCACTCCAAAACAATTCTAACGCTCAAGGAATTCAAGAAACGCTAAGGCTAGGGTTCTTCTTCCAAGATTTTCCTTCAAGATCTTCAAGAAAAATGGTTCTTTCAATTATGTGAGCTTCCATAGTGTTGGGTTTGTTCACCAACGCACCAATCATGTTAATTTCAGCGTTAAGTTCGTTCTAGAAAGTTGAAAGTATGATGTTCTTGAATTATGTTCTTGAAATTGGCTTTAGTTCTTGAGTTTAGATGAGATTGTTGAGTTCTTGATGAAAGCATGTCAATTTTAGAGTTGTATATGAGTAGGATCTTGTGTTGGTATCTAAATCTAAAGAGGAATTGAGAAAAAGAATCGAATTTAGGCGAATTGGGGTTAGAAAATGAAGAAGGAAATAGTCAAACGAATCTGGCACCTTACTCCGCGTCGCGGACCTGCCTTCCCATTCACAGAAATTTTCTTCGCCCCACGGAGAGGTCAAGGACCTCTCTGCCTCAAAAGTTGATTCACGTCCAAATATTAAAATGCATCTCCGTGTCGCGGACTTGCTTTCAGACAGTGATTTCTTGATTATTTCTCATGTTTAACTATCTAAAAACACTCATAAACATCACGAGATCTTTCCTATCACAAATCACAACCTTGAATTCATAAATCAAATTCAAGGTAGAGTTGAGAGTCAAGTCTTGGGAGTTCTTTCGAACATTTTGAGAATGTCTCTTTGAGTTTTTTTTAGGAGTCTTCTACAACTTCCACTAACTTGTTTCAAGACTCGAGCAAGTGAGTATGAGAATGAGGAGAATGTATTCATGAGTCTACTTTATTATCGCAAGATCCTTCATATCATGAATCATAACTCTTGAATTCATAATTCACATTCAAAAGAGAGTTAAGAGTAAAGTTCAAGAAATTCTTTGAGTTCAATTGTGAATCCTTTGAGATCCACCATTGATTTGAGTTAAGTTTTGAGTAAGTAAGTAAGAGAATGAGAAGAGTCGTATACATGAGTTCCTTATTGATATTTTGACCCTTGAGTCGAGTTGTTCATGCCCATAACTTCAGCATGAACTCCATCAGTTGAGTATCTTTGAGAGGAGTAGTATCTTCAAGTTCTAAGTCTTGAGTATCGAGTTCCTAACCTGGCCTTCTGAGATTATAATCCTAATCATGGGACTATTGCCTATTACCCATGAAGTCCATGAGTTGAGTTTTTCATGCCAATAATTTCGCATGAACCCTATAAGTCGAACAATCTTGAGATGAGAAGTATATTTGAGCCCTTGAGTTGAGTAGTTCGATCATGCTCGTAATTTCGTATGAACCCTCTAAGTTGAGCACTCTTGAAATGAGTAATATCATTAAAGTTCTTGAGTTCCAAGTATTGAGTTCTACCTATGGTTATTAAAAACCTTGCATTGAGTCATTCACGTCCATAATTCGACATGAACCATATTTTAAGAAGTCTTTTACAAACGTTTTAACTTTATTTTAAGACTTAAGCTTTGAGTTGAGTAAAGAGTAAGAGTAAAGTTCATTTTCTTTAAAATGATATATGGGAACTAAGTATTCCCAAGAGTAAATGTTTTCACATTAAAGATGAGAGGAAACTGAGATTTCCAAAAGAGTTTTGAGCAGTTTGAATACCATCTCATTTAAGAGAAAGATTTTTGAGTAATTATCTCAAATCAAAGAAAAAGTTATCTTTTTAAACATATGAGTTGAGTATTTTGGGAGTAGTATTGAGCACCGATATGGGGAAGAGTTTGAGTTCAGATAACTCATGTCTCCATAAACCATGTAGCCATCATGGGTAAAAAGGATCATACTTTTTATATGATTCCTTAATGTTTTTTAGCATAGACTAGTGGATCCACTTAGTTAAGGCGTCATATATGACGGCAAAGTATAGGACAGTTCTGGCAGCGTGGGCAAGACGTTGTATCATCACTTAGGCTCATAGTGGTGGTTGTCGGTTAGAGAAACTCCCACAGAGTTATATTATATTTTATTATATATAAATTGAGTTGTTATTGTACTCTTCAATACACTGAGTTGTTTTCTATTGTTTTAAAAGCTTTCCATATATTGCATGTGTATTGTTGCTTTCTATTGAGTTGAGTATTTTGAGTTGAGTACCCAAAGTCGTGTATCATATCTTTGAAGTTGAGTATCTAATTCTTGAGTTGAGTATCTTATTCTTGAGTTGAGTTGAGTTGAGTAAGTTTGAAAAGAGGTAAGTATGTTTCCTTTTTATCAAGTTCAAACTTATGCTATGCTTTAGAATTCCCCTTATATGCTCGTACATTCCACGTACTGAGCCATTTGGCCTGCATCTTTTCATGATGCAGATACATGTATTCAGGGTCATCAACAGGAGCTTCGTTGATACCACATGGAGTTCGAGTTAGCTATGGTGAGCCTCCTTGCTTCCGGAGGATTCCATTTACTTTCAGTTTTGTCAGGAAGTCGTGGGTCTTGTCCCAACTTCCATCTTTTTCATTTAGAGGCTTCATAGATAGACAGTAGAGTTTCAGAAGTCTGTTCATTTATCTTATTATATGTTTTAAAGACTTAAGTTGCCCATTTTGGGGCGAGTTGAATATATTATATTATTTAGAGCTTTTCTTTTGAGTTAAATCTTGTATTTAAGCTTTTCATGAATTTTATTTTGTTTTAAGCTTTGTATGCTTAAGTTAGTCTTCCACTTGTAGTCAGCCAGGATGAGGGTTCGCTTGGGGACCAACAATGGTTCTTGAGTGTCAGCCACGTCCAGGGTGTAGGCTCGGATCGTGACAGGATGAAAAACAAAAAGAAAAAATTAAAGAAAAAGAGAGATTCCCTTCGATCTCAATTTAGATACAAAATTTATTTCTAAAAAGCTTAAAGATTTTATATCCGCATTCAAAATTAAAATTAATAAATTTGAAAGATATTACATATATTGAGACAGATGGAGTAATATATATCATAAATTCATAATGTTTAAAATAATATAGGCAATTTGTTACACAATGTTAATTAATCTAGCTAGCCCCCAAGCTTTATTTTCAACCAAGTGACCAACTTTATAACATCAAGCATTAAACTAACCCCCAACTCCTTGCAACTATAGTATATAATAACATCGATTATGACATCAATGTCATAAACTATAGTCTTCAAGATTTTTCATAAAAGAGGCACATAAACATATCTCCCTCAATAAGCAAGCGCGCGCGCGCGCACACACACATATATATATAACATATGTAAGTATATAGCATCTACATTAGCACCATATATATGGACAAGAAGCATTTCTATACTCAAAATAGGCTAAGGGTATAGTCAATATACTTATCTCTAACCTCTTCAACTATCCATACCTAGATAGGCACCTTGAAAAAAAATTATTATGTGCTCACACAACTTATGTGAAACTTTTTTTAATCAAAAGTGTAAATGTGGATATATAATTGTTATACCAAAAAATATCATTAACAATATTAACTTAATTATCACTAAATATGTATTTTTAACAGCAATTAACACTCTTTGTGAAAAGTCACTAAAGCATATAGTGACATTAGATTCAATGACAAGTAACTAATGTCGATAAAAGCAATTTAACACTCTTTTTTTAATATGTATATTTATTGCTGCTAAAAACTATTTTTGTTATAGTAAATACATAAGTACATAGGTAATATATTACTAATATTGTTTGGCTTGTCGGTGAGGGAAAAATAGTTTTTGCATCATCAATTAAAGCAACAATTAGTTTGAGATTTTAAATTATAAGTTATTCTAGAATCTACATACATTATTTTATACGTATAGAATATCAAGTTAATACCTACATTATTACTCATCACAAAACAAGATTTACATGACTATTTATGTCATAAACAATTTATATTATTCGAAAATGTAGACGAAACTAAGTTGTTTGTAACCTTTTACGTAGGTCCATTTGACTCTAACACCACAACTAAAAACCAAAT
>JAJOOS010006258.1:0-27022 GCA_029582725.1 Solanum chiquidenum
ATCTTTGAGAGTTTGCAGAACAACTCTCAAATGACTCGCATGTTCTTCCTCATTCCTAGAGTAAATGAGGATATCATCAATAAAGACGATAACGAACAAGTCCAAGTACTGTTTGAACACTCTGTTAATCAAATCCATGAAAGCTGCATGAGAATTGGTTTGTCCAAATGAAATGACTACAAATTCATAACGACAATATCGAGTTCTGAAGACTATCTTCGAAATGTCACTATCTCTGACTTTAAGTTGATAATAACATGATCTGAGGTCTATCTTTGAGAAATGACTAGCACCCTGAAGTTGGTGGTCAAACAAGTCATCAATCCTGGGGATGGGATACTTATTCTTGATTGTGACTTTATTCAACTTCCTATAGTCAATGCACATTCTGAGAGAACCATATTTCTTGTTTACGAACAACACTGGTGCACCCCAAGGCAAAATACTAGGTCTGATGAAGCCCTTATCTACAAGGTCTTTCAACTGCTCTTTCAATTCCTTAAGCTCAGCTGGAGCCATTCTGTAAAGAGGAATAGAGATAGGCTGGGTATCTGGAAGGAGATCAATTCCGAAGTTGATTTCCCTTTCATGAGGAACTCCGGGAAGATCATCTGGAAACACTTCTGGAATCTCATTGACTACAGGGACTGACTCAAGAGTTGGGGATTCGGAACTAGAATCCTTAACTCGAACTAGATGATAGAGATAATCCTTAGAGATCATTTTTCTGGACTTAAGGTAGGAAATAAATCGACCAATAGGCGCTAAGCTACTACCCTTTCATTATAGGATTGGTTCGTCTGGAAACTGAAAATGAACAATCCTAGTTCTACAATCGACTGAGGCATAATAGGAATGTAACCAATCCATGCCTAGAATGACATCAAAGTCTACCATTTCTAACTCTACAAGATTTGCTGAGGTGACTTTCTGAGAGACAATGACAAGGCAATTTCTATATACCCGTCTAACAATAACTGGGTCACCGACTGGAGTAGAGACTGAGAAAGGTTCTGAGAGAGTTTCTGGGCTAACACTGAACTGGACTGCTATGTTAGGAGTTACAAAAGACAAAGTAGCCCCTGGATCTAACAAAGCATAAACATCGAGATTAAAAACTCGTAACGTACTAGTGACTACATCGAGAGAATCTTCCTGATCCTGGCGAGCCTGAAGAGCATACAACTTATTCTGGCACTGACCGCCACCTGTACCAGATGAGTTACCCTGCTGAGTGGGGCGACCTACTGGTGTTGTTGAAGTTGTATACTGAGATCTACTAGCATTGCCTCCTTGACCCTGTCTAGAAGGACAATCCCTTAACCTGTGACCAGACTGACCACACCCAAAGCATCCTTCCTTTCTTGCAAGGCACTCGCCCAGATGGTTCTTACCACACTTGGAGCAGTTTGGGTAGGTCTTAGTGCCTGAAACATTTCCCTGAGACTTAGAGTCTGATGCCCTATCTTTCTGATCATATATGTTCTTATAGGATGGAACACTAGCTGATGAAGGGGCTGGGGCTAAAAATTTCCGTTGAGACTGCGAGCGATTTCCACCACCTGTCTTTTGCTGAGAATATTCATAGTTCCCAGTCCTAGCCTTCTTGTTCTCCTTAGCCTGTTCCCTAAGCTTATCACTCTCAACCTGCTGAGCATGAGTCATAAGCCAAGCGATATTCATATCTCCTAGTAACATAACATTTCTGCACTCTGTTTTCACCAAGTCTAACACTCCATACATGAACTTATTCATCTGAGCTCTGGAATCAGCAACCATATAAGGAGCATACCTGGAGAGTTGGGTAAACTTGAGCCTATACTCTTGGACTGTCATGTTACCTTGCCTTAAGTTCATAAATTCCTGGACCCTTGCTTCTCTCAACTCTATAGGGGAAAACCTGTCCAGAAAGGTTTTGTTGAAACAATCCCAAGTAATAGGAGTTGCATCTGTATCCCTGTTCTCCTTCCACTGAGTGTACCATATATGAGCCACATCCTTAAGTTGGTAAGATGCTAACTCAACCCGATTATTCCCAGTTACCTGCATCACTTCAAAGATCTTCTTGACCTCTTCAATGAAGTTTTGGGGATCTTCTCCAACTTGCGATCCTACGAACTCTGGCGGATTTATCCTAACAAAGTCTCGCACCCTAGCTGCAGCTGACCCTATATTGGCATTTAACGGAACTGGAGCCCGCTGATTGTTTTGGTTGGAAACACTCTGAGCCAACATCTGAATGGCATTCCTGAACTCTACATTCGACACTTCTTGATCAAGGATTGGAGGAGCTGCGTTTGCGTTCCTGGCATTCGTATTCCTGGCGTTAGCTCTACGAGGAGGCATGATCTGAAACATAGAACGTCGAGTTAGAATGGAATTAGATCATACCTTACGCACGATAAGAGTAACAAAAAAATAAAGATTTTTCCTAAGACACTTTGTAGCCTCCCTCTAATTAGATGTGGTGCGCACTACACATCCATGAAAATGACTCTACCTAGTGTGGCTTTTCAGACATCCTAGGACACTTAAACCTAGTGCTTTGATACCAAATTTGTCACGCCCCGAGCTACCCCCGAGACATGGACACGGGAATCTAGGACCACAAGTGATCCCAAGCTAACCCTACTGGCATGATCATGAGCATACTAAAGATAAACTGAATAATAGAAACTGTGCGGAATCTATAATCATAAATAAATCTGAAATGATGGGGAATACCCATATACTATAACTGAGATATATGAAAATTGATGAGTATAATACAAGAAAGATATTAACACAATACTAAGTTGAATCTATCTATGTCTGAAAATAGCCTCTAACTGACTAGAAATGCTGGGACAGGCCCCAGCTAAGTTTAGCAAAACTGAAACTAAAGGACTAAAAATACTGAAAAGAAACTCATGACTATTGTCCTCGGAGAATGAGGACTCACCACTGATTTTGCTGAATTGGAGATTAGGAACCAATCTAAGCGTGATCTGGATGCTGAGAACCTAAACCTACATCACGAGAAGATGTAGCGCTGCGTCAATACTTGAAAGGTACTGAGCATGCAGGATAGAGTAAAGCTAAATAAGACATATAACTGAACAAGCAATAAAGCAAGTATAATATTCATAAGATGAGATACTGAATCTGAACTAACTGAATGCAATGACCAATTTATAACATACTGACTGAATACTGAATGAATTGTAAATGTGGTCAATGCAATAGAGTCTGACTGAACTGTGGGAGCTACTACTAATCGACAATAAAACCACATGAGCTAAATGTGGAGTCCGATGTATACGCCCCATCGAGAGGACCCAATAAACCCGGCCAAAGGTATAGAGGCATGCTGGCGTGATCACTAAATGATGCCCACGGAGAGGACTTACACCTACGTGGCTCGTAGTTCTGGGACTATATGGGTACACTAAACCCTAGTCTAACTCGGTATTATGCTACTCCTAATAGATTAAGTGATTAACACATTATGACTGAATTTCTGTAATACGGGATAGCTCAAAACTGGACATGCAAAACTGAGAAGCAACAATTAATCTGATAATGATGCATTCATAAACTGAGGCATGTATAACTGAATACTGAAATATATGATCTAGCATGTGTAATTCAAAAACTAAAGAAATACATAGCTAGGGTTCTGAAATTCATGCAATAAACTGAACAATAACATGATAATCTGATTTGGAACATTTAAATAACTAATTCATGATTATCTGTTGAAATTTTAGAAACCCTAGGTCTGTTCATAATGATGGAATCAAGAATCTGACTGAATTCTAGGGACCTAATGGGCGAAAGGAACCCACTAGTGAAATCCCACATACCTAGTTGACGAATGTCAGGGGGAAATTCTTTGATTTCGGGGCTGGAACTGAAGAAAACTTGATGCGTTCTTGAACTAGGGTTCTTCACTTCTTTCTCCTCTTAGCGTTCTAATTTTTCTAAGTTTGATTAATGATTTGACGTAGGTAAGTTCTAGTTATGTTTCTAGGCTTAAAATGACTAAATCCTCATAATTTAGGGTCTAAACGACGTAGCTTAGGGGGCCAACAAAATAGGAAAAGACCAAATGACCCCTGACTTAACTGTTGTCGGAGTCACTAACGAACGGGACTGACGGACCGTCGATCGACTGATGGTCCGTGCTGGTCAACCTTCACTCGTGACTGGGAGTCTAACAATGAGGGTCTGACCTACAGCCCTGGACTATGGACCGTGATCTGACTTACGGTCCATAGGTCCTGCCGTATGTTGACCCTTAGCCAATTTTCTGGGGACCTTGATCCACGGACCGTGGTCCCACCTATGGTCTGTAGGTCATGGTCGTGGGTCAACCCTTAGCTGAAATTGTTGAGGCTTCTGGGAGGAGGGTTGCAGTGTCCATCCACGGACCACCAGCACGGACCATGGTCTGACTTACGGTCCGTAGGTGGCACCTGTAGCTTCTGAAATTCGGGAAATTTGGTCTGTTTCGAATACGGGGTGTTACACATACTAGGCAAATCGGTAAGAAACACTTCCTTAAATTCAGACACTACATGAATAGACTCAATAGAGGGAGATTCAACCTCAACATCCCGAAGATGAGCCAAATATGCCAAACATCCCTGCTCCACCAATTTCCTAGCCCGAATGGAGGATATGATCTTAGCTGGCTTAGGCTTGTACACTCCTTCCCATTCTAACTTTTCCCTACCGGGGATCTCTAGAATCACAGACTTAGCATTACAATTAAGCACAACAAAATAGAGGGACAACCAAGTCATGCCTAAGATTATATCAAAGTCAGTCATATCCATTATAACCAAGTCAGCCCAAGTCTGAAAACCCATAAACAAAACAAGACAATCACGATACATGGGTGACTATGACAGACTCTCCAACTAGGGTAGAAACATGGATGAGGGCATCAAGTACATCACAAACCATATCAAATCCCAAGGCAACCTGAACTGACACATATGAATAAGTAGAACCCGGATCAAACAAGACAACAACTATCCGATCACAGACAAGAATAGCACGTGTGATCACTGCATCAGACACCTCAGCATCGGTCTTGCCCGGAAAGGCATAAAATTGAGCCTTATCATCTTGACAGGCAACCTCTTTGCCTGGCAGCACTGCTCTCCTACCTACATTACCATTTCTCCAGCCTCCACGACCTTGCTGATTTCCTCCTTATATGCACATGTTCTCCATAATTTTAACACACTAAATAACTTAACCAAGTAAGCATCGCTGCTATTGTAGTAGTCGTATCATTACCGTCTTTGATATACACTCAATCTAGGAAATCACAGTAGAGATTCTAACCTCAATTTGTCGCAACATAATTTCATTATTTACTAAGCAACTCATACATATTATGACAACAATACTAATACATTTCCAAACTAATGGTGTTCATTATCCAGCCGTCCCTTACAAAACTTCTTGAGTGTTGTCACCTATAAGCTTGAATCTGTAAATATGACCATAATCACTTCACAAAACAATGAATTTTCTCTATGTTCAGGAACTCATCTCTCCTCCTATCCCTCAAAGTTCAGGGTATATACTTCTCCATACATAAAGCTATAAAATGTTTTCCAAGTCATAAGTAGTGCATTTACTAGTCGGCACTCAACATGAGACAACCACTACATTTTGGTGTCTCTCTGGAATTGACATGTCATAAACTCAACCCAAACCTCTCCGCTATATTCATCTTATGAAGGAACTCATGACAGTCAACAAGGAAGTCCTAAACATCTTCATATTCCGTACCCATGAAGAATGAGACTTTCAAATTTAAGAACATAATAAAAACCTCATGTTTGTCACTAGGTATTACATTCCCACAATGAGTCAGGGAAACATACATATGACCACTGACACATTTTCTATTGCTGGTGTTATTATTTCCACTTTTACAACTGAATTACTAACTAGATGCGGAATAGAGTGAAGAAATTCAGATACTAATTGTATCACCTAGATACCAATTGGATTCAAGTCATAGCACGAAAGGAGTAGAAAGAAATGAATTTTTTCTAAAGTCATATAGTCTCTCGAAGAAAAGTATAGACGTCTCTATACCATTCCACAAGACTCTACTAAACTCATTTTGGTACAATGAGATCAACGAACCTAGAGCTCGGATACCAACTTTGTCACCACCCAGACCGTCGTGATTGACACCCACACTAACCCTCCGGTGGGAGAACCATTAACTACAACCCATCTAACATTTTTTTTATGAAAACTAAGGCATTTAAAGATATGGAAGTAGGTTTAAATATAGAAATAAACTGGAGTTCCCATAAACTCGTAAAGTTTAACAAAATGACTATCAAAACATTGCGGAAAACACCCCTAAAACCTGAAAGTCAATATACCAAAACTCTAACAATTACAAGTCTAAGGAATAAGGGTACAACCCCAAAAGCTAAACATAACAAACATCTAAAGAACTAGTCTAAGTCCGAGAGTATTGACTAAACAAAATGAGAACTAATGGAAGCCTGAAAGAACGGGCTCACCCTTGAATTCGATCTCTGATACACTCAAATTACACCTCTATTAAAGAATCATAAGCGATCGTTGTCAAATAAAGAATCCAACTTGTAGGTTGGGGTCGATCCCACGAGGAATGTGGTTCAGACTTAAACTTAACTCACGGTTATCTCTTTTTAGTCAAACTATTTCTTAGAAAAGTAAACATGTGGGTTTTTATAACTAAAGTAACAGATTGTTGATTTGAATCAATAAGCAACAAGTAATCAAGATTAACAGTTTGAGAAATCAATATAAGATGGAAACTAAGGCATATGTTTTCAAGCTCTTAACGTAGTAATCCTAATAATAGTAATCATTTCCTAGTGTTTAACATCCAAAGTTAGTAAGTTGGGTATCCCTAAGGGATTGGTCCTCTAAATAGGGAATTTCACCACACACCTTGGTCGGGATACGGGTGTATGCTTTACTAACCCTTACCTTTACCCCATATTAGTCATCATATCAATGTATGGCTTAGTTTTTTCCCTCACTCCAATTGACATTAGACTATTAGATAGTATCCATTAAATTATGTTGTTTAATCCTTTTCTCATTCATTACCTCCATGGTCTGGTCAGTAGGAACGAGGCGAGTTCTAACGTTTGAACCGTTAAAAAGACTTCTAAACGAAAGGATTAACAATACATACATAAACACTATTCAAGAATTACTTAATTATTATTCATAATTTGTTAATTGCACATAGTTCCCACAACCCTAGTTGTGGATTTATCTACTCATACTTAATGGTTCACAATTCATAATTAGGTTAAAAGAATTTATAAACTTACAATGAGAATAGATGAAAACCCAAATCTTCAATTGAAATTCAAAGTGAAAATCGTATAAACCAACTTCCGGAAATTAAATTGTGAAGTTTTTGCAAAAATAATTCCAAAAGACCAAAACTAAAAGTATACAATAATGTCTAACTCCCAAAGACGAGGATTAGAACTCCTATTTATAGAAAAAAATCCTAACTTAAACAGGAAACAAAATAAGGAAATAAAACTGCTCAAACGTGGCTTCTGTTGACGGTGGGACCTACGGACCATGGGTTGACCTACGGTCAGTAGGTCACCCTCCGTGGTCGAATACTTGGAAAATATATCAGGTACTGGAACTTCAATTCTCTGATCTTCAATCGACAGATGTACAGGACGGCCCGTGGATCGACCTACGGTCCATCGATGCCTCTGTGGTTCTATATTTGGTCAGACCTCCCTGATCTTCCACCTACACTTGCCCACCTATGGTCCGTGGATTGAAATACGGTTCGTCCTGTCAGCATGTGGTTTGAGTACTGAAATTCAACTTCCAGACCAGGACCTACGATTGCCCATCCACGGCCTGTCATTGGACCTATGGTCCATGGTTGGCTCCGTTGATGGCTACTTCTGCACCTTTTCAGCTCTCATCTTCATCAATCGCATCCAAGCTTATTTCCTGCAAGAATTACACACAAAACATTATTTATAATAACAAAATGGCCCAAGACACACACAAACTCTAAGTGAACCGTATAAAAAATACCGTAAACTCATGGTATATCAACACCCTCAACTTAAACTTGTTGTTTTTTCCCAAGCGACACACTAAAATTCTAAACGACACTTATGTAGAAGTATACATACAAACTCAAGCAATCACATGGCTCTCTCAATCAATTTCATCACATTAGTGCAAATCTTTTCATCTAGACTCAATAAGCTAACTCATGCGGATCAAAACATGACATAGATCGACCAATAGACACCACAACATACACTTTTCACAATCACCAAGGTACCAACTCTCCAACAATGTAACAAGTGCCCTAATTTCAAAAGAAATCCTTTTTTCACACAATAGATATGAATTTCAAGTTTAAGAATTCAGTCAACACTCATGCTCAGAAGTAACTTCAAGTACAATTAGTGCTCAATACCATAGGCTTACCCTTATTTTCACTGCATAGACTCTCCAAACTAGTCACTAGGATCACTATAGGATTTTCTTAGCTTGTAACATAGGCTCAGGGTCAGGTAGGGTACATTTGGGTACTTTTTAAGTGACTTTTCTGTCATCCTTGACATTACATTGACTTTTTACCTCTTTTCTCAACCAACTCTTGACATCTTTTTATTTTCTACTCTTTCCCTTGACTCTCTTCAACACATATGTGACTTTTGACTTTATTGCTCTTATTTTCCTCTTTCTTTTTTTCCTTTTACTTCATATTTCTTTGTTTCCTTCTGCACTTTTGTCATTTATCTTTTTGCTTCTTTTAACTTCAATCTTTTTTCTTTTTTTTCTTTTTTTTTCTTCTACACAAACTCTTTTCATACCCTTTTTCTGTCGGTTTCCTTTTTCATAGCCACCCTCAACTTAAGTATTTTGCATGAGTTGAGGTGCACAATATCCGATGTCGGACCAGGGCCAAGATTAAGGTAACTTTCTTAATTAGCCACCCTCAACTTATGCTTTTGGCCTAAGTTAAGGTGCACATGTCCAAGGAGGGACCGGGGCCAAAACAATCTTTTTAGGGAAGGTGAATTAGGTGTGAATTAGGTGTATTGAAAGAAGTGGTATTCATTAGGCTCAAACATTTGGATCAAAGGGAAAATTTATTTCTTTTGTTTGAATTTTAGGCTTTAGTGGACTTATTTGAACAAGGGCCTATGATCATTTCCCAACTTCTAGCCTAGATTATCTTAGCAGGACCAACGGGGCAAGTTCTAGATTGGCACATATTGCATGAACATTCAAACTTTTATCACACGCATTTGGCACATTATTTCAATATCAGATTATTGAATTACCCAGTTCACGTTTCAGCTTAAGTCATGCTATCATACTGGTTCCTTATTATGTCATATGAAGATCCAACACATTCAACTCATTCAGCCTATAGATCTAGCACATTTCAAATTTTTTTGGACATGTATCAATTTTAACCTCTTTATGCCATCATGCTTTCATTCTTCTACTTACTTCTACGCATACAATCTTAAACATGCCGGTTCAACATAAAAGTAAACAGTACCTTGGGGGGAAAGAACACAGGCAAGAAAACCCTAAGAGAGGATTATGAGTTGGGTTACTCAGACTTCACCCTATAACTAACAATCTGTTTACCCCACCCCCAACAAAATATGGTGCAATTGACCTCAATGCACATATAATAAAAATAAATCATAGGGTGAAGCAAACATGTGGCGCATATGCGCCGAAGATCCATTAAAAAGCTGGTGGATTCGGTTTCCTGGAACCCACTGGATCAACACTAGGGACGCCATCAATAGCACCCTCACCAACAATGGGAACACCATCAGTAGTGCTCCTCGAACCAGAAGGGCCAACATCAACCTCTCGGGCCCGCTGCCACCTCATCTCCTCATCAAAGATAGACTATCTTTGAACCTCCTCAAACTGCTGGCACTCCTTCTTCCTCAATCGTCGAGCCTCCTCAGTATCAGAAGTGTGGTCAGAGCGGTGGCGCCTCCCAGCAACGCGGGAAGATTCTGGTGGTGGAACAGTATTGCCAAATAGAGAGGTCATCACCACCTCATCCTCCTCTGCCGCAGGGGAAGCCTCTGGTACAGTATCAACAGGGGCTAGAAGGGAAGCAACATCAACACGGAGACTAGCCAACTCTAACTTGAAAGTGGTGATATCAATAGCAGGGGCAGGCCTCTCCAAGACTCGCAACTCAAATGCATCCAGGCGCTTATGAACGACCTCTATCTTCCTATCTATCATCTGCTCCATCCTAGCCTCGGACTCCTTAACAGAACGTAGCATCCAAGGTCTCATGTGCTACAACAGAGTGGCCATCTAGGTCTCCAACTTCTGGACTCTGGCAAGAGGAACCTGAAGAAGGAGTGGCTCGGGATGAGCTCTGGGCTTGGCTAGTGGCAGTCGAAGGTGGATCCTGAGCATCTGTGGTAGTGGGAGGAACGACAGTGTCATCAACCTGGACCTGCTCCATATCAATGGCAAGATCAGCACCCAAAGGAGGTAGGTCAACCTGTGGCTCCCTCGGTGGTGCAACAAGATTGGCATCATCTCGAATGAGGCTGATATCCACAGTGTTGGTCGCCTCAAGCAACCTGTCACAATGCCAAATGGGCAATGAATCCTCTATGTAGAGATGTAATATCAAACACGGGAAGGGCAGAGTAGTGGTGGTCCTGAAAGCCCTCTCATGGATCTCAGCAATTAAGATGTGGGAGAAATCAAGCTCAAGTCCCGCCATAATAGAAACAATCATCACGGCCCGGTCCTAAGTGACAACATTGTCCGCCTGAGTAGGGGACAGTCTAGTACGAACCACAAGCCAGAAAAACTTCATTGTGAAGCTTAGAGTTGCCTTTCTGATAGGCAATATCTTGTTCCGTACCCACTCTGTCTCTTTTCTATCCTCGGCTATATGACGGGCCATCCACCTCAGCAATGCTTCTCTCTGCTCAGCATCTCTCTGGAATGCCCCGCTCTACATAATGCCCATGTTGTAGTCATACTCCAGTGTATTAATAGGCAAAGTGTGGGCTAGGCCATAAATTAACCGATGAATGGTGCCTTTTAAGATGTCAATCGAGATATTGCACACTAATGTGGACTGAAGTGGAGGTTGGACCAGTGGCTTAGCCATCTTGGATATGGCATTGCGGACTGTGGCAGCATAGGAAGCATAAAACTCCCGAGTCATCTCCTCTATGTAATTCCCTGGGCTCCATGCTATCCACTCATAATTATGCCTCTGGAATAGCCCCTCAATAACGTGCACGGTATGGAAGCTGCCTGTAAGAATCCTACGCTCCTCAGTAACGGTCCTAGCTATCGTCTAGTGTTAATTGAGCATGGTGCGATTTTCATATAATTGTTACTGGCCTGTAATGCACCACCTATTTGATTCAGCCACATTAGGGACTGGTTCAGCTCTGGGTGGTATGAGGGAATTAGAGGAAGATGCAGAAGAACTGCTGGAACTGGAGTCGCAATGTGACTCAGAACCGGACTGCGACTCTACTGCAGATAAAGCCCGCTCCTCAGACTGGGGGGCAGTGACCCTGATCTCGTCACTGGATGTAAGTATCTGCCTAGCCCTGTTCCTCGTGGTCTATGGGGAAGTAGGGGAGCCTCTGGTGTACTCCGGGATGTATTCATGATCGTTATCTTCATCAATCAGCCGGAGGGAAGGGGCGACTGATTTAGACTTGCCCTCTCTTGCATAGGTCGAAGCTTGTTTCGGAGCCATGGTACCTGTAGAATCTTAGTTAGTACCCAAAGAACACAAAAGAACCCATGAAATAATTTTAGAACAAGATTCAGACACAGAAAAAAACTCAAAAAAAATTCAGGTCAGTAGATGAACTTGTGACCTATGGTGGGCACCTACGGTCCGTTAATGGAACGACCCGTGGGTCCCCTTCGTAGGTCAGAGTACCTATTTTTGGGTCTCTGATGTTGGAACCATGGATATCCAGAATGGTCCGTCGATGGAACGACAGACCGTAGTCCACACCGTGGTTCGTGACTTAACCAAATTTGTGTGTGCCACTGATCAACAGACTTCTACCCACGGTACGTAGGCTGACCTACGGTCCGTGGGTGTATGTCGTGGATCAGTGTTGTGCCAGACAATACATTTCAACTTTTATTAAACCCATAATTTCAATAATTATTCAATCAAACTAAGTCTAATCATGCATTTCAACATATTTTATCGATAGTTCATCATCCTTAGGGTTGTGATCATGCAATTTCTTTCACATTCATACAAAAAAACATTGAACAACCCTAAGTAAAAACTTCCAATTAGACCTATCAACCTATTTATTTGATTTAGATTATTACACACTCACGTACCGTCATTCCAAGGTTGTTTCTAAACTAAACTCAACATTTTAACAATTAATTGAACAACCCAAGGTCAAGTGCAACTTTGTGACCTCATAATTTAAACAATTAACAAGGAATTCAAAGTTTATGGTGAAATCATTTACCTTACGAGCAATCAAAGTTGGTTAGTGTGTGAAACGAGTATGAACTCCTTAGACCAATGCTCCTAAGATCGAACTTGACGCCTAACTCGGACCTCGACTGATTTGGTGGGGATGGAGTGATTTGGGAGAGAAGATGGAAGATATGGGATTGGGAATTTGAATGGAATCAGTTTGGGATTGATTGAGGGTATATTTATAGATGAAAATGGGGCAATTAGAAGGTTACAAACGGTTGGGGGGAAAGGATGAAAGTGGGGAATGTTTTAAAAATGAAGGATTTTATTGATTTGGGGTCTGGGTTGGGTTAGGTAGAAACCCTAACTTGGACCCACAAGACCCCGTGGACGGTTCGTGGGTCGACCTACGGTCCATCGATGGGTTCCGTATGTCAAGCTGACACTTAGAAAAATTAGAAACTTACCTGGGATCTACGGACGCCATCCATGGTCAGTGGATTGACCAACGGACCATCGATGGGACCCGTAGACCTCTGCACAACTTTTTTCTGTAGATATATAGCCTTTTCGTCCCTGCACACGTGGAAACCATTAGGACTTTATTTTTGCATTTTCTGAACACTTTTTTTAGACACGAACCCTATTCTATATCTAGCCAACACTAAACAAAAAAATAAACACCTATCTAAAGAGCTACAAAATCAAAAAAGAAAGAAAGAAGAAAACTTTTATATCGAAAAAGAAACTCCTATAGTTGGCTAAATTGTACATCTTGGGTTGCATCCTAAGCAGTGCTTGATTTAACGTCGTGGCACGACGTAGACACCTTGATTATTCAGACTTCATCAAGATAATAATCTTCTATCACTTCATGCACACTCTCAGATTTTCCCAAGTAGACTTTTATCCTCTGTTCGTTCACCTTGAACCTCGCTCCTTCCTTGTTCTCGAGCTCAACCGCTCCATGTGGAAATACTTGAGTTACTCTGAATGGCCCGGTCCACTTGGACTTAAGCTTTCCAGGAAACAAGCGCAACCTTGAATTGAATAGGAGCACCAGATCACCTACAACAAAATCACTTTTTTCAATCTTCTAATCATGGTACTTTTTCATCTTCTCCTTATACAAGGCTGAACTTTTATATGCTTTTAGGAGAAACTCATCAAGCTCATTCATATAATTTAGTATTAGACTCGATGCGGCGCCTTAATCCAAATTCAACTTCTTTAGCGCCCACATTGCTTTATGCTCTAGCTCTACAAGCAAATGACATGACTTCCCATATACAAGTTGGTAGGGGGACATACCTATGGGAGTCTTGAATGCAGTGCGATAGGCCCATAGAGCATCATCAAGCCTTCTTGACCAATCAGTTATGTTGGCATTCGCAGTTTTTGCAAGGATTTGCTTTATCTCTCTATTTGACACTTCAACTTGCCCACTAGACTGCGGATGATAAGGAGTGGCTACATTGTGACGAACCCCATATTTCTCCAGCAACGCCTTGAACAACTTGTTACAAAAGTGAGAGCATCCATCGCTGATAATTTCCCTAGGTGTACCAAATATGGAGAACATATTTTTTTTCAGGATTGCGGTGACGCTCTTTCCCTCATTGTTTGAAAGCGCAATAGCCTCCACCCATTTTGATAATAGTCCACCGCAACAAGAATATACTTCATCCCATGCGAACTCACAAACGGACCCATGAAGTCAAGACCCGAAACATTGAAAAGCTCAATCACCAATATCAGGTTTATAGGGAGTTCTTGCTTCTTTGAAATTTCTCCTTCTCGTTGGCAACGATCACAAGACTTGGCAAAATCATGAGCATCTTGATGGATGGTAGGCCAGTAATACCCACACTACAAGATCTTATGAACAATCTGAATACCACTATTATGCCCACCAACAGGCGATCAATGACATGCCTCTAGTATACTCATCATCTCAACCTCGGGTACACAACGACGAATAATCCCATTAGCACAAACACGAAACAAGTAAGGCTCATTCCAAAAGAACTTCTTCACATCAAACATAAACGTTTTCCTTTTGAAATGAAAAATTTGATGGAACCAAATCTCTTGCCAAGTAGTTAGCAAAATCTGTGAACCAAGGGATAAGATCATAAGAAGCAGCCAATGCCTGTTCATCTGGGAATGCATCATTAATCTCAGCCCCATCTCCTAACTTGAGCATAGCTTCCTCCTCCAATCTGGACAAATGGTCAGCACCTGATTTTCTGTTTCCTGTCTATCCTTAACCTCAAAATCAAACTCTTGCAGCAACAATACCCATCTAATCAACCTCGGTTTTGCATCCTTTTTAGCCTCAGATACCTCAATGCAAAATGGTCAGTATGCACTATGACCTTAGTACCAAACAAGTAGGAACACAATTTCTCGAATGCGAAAACCACAGCAAGGAGTTCCTGTTCAGTCATAATATAGTTCTTTTGAGCCACTTTCAGAGCTTTGTTGGCATATTAAATTGGATGAAGAATCTTCTCTCGCCTCTGTCCCAATACCACACCAAGCATCACCCCACTCGCATCACACATCACTTCAAACGGTTGCCCCCAATCCGGTGAAATAATGATAGGTGCGGACACTAACTTTGCTTTCAAATCTCCAAATGCTCTCAGACAAGCATCATCAAAATCAAACTTACACTCCTTTTCGAGTATCTTATACAGTGGGTGTGCAATTTTTGAGAAATCTTTTATGAACCTCCGGTAGAAGCCTGCATGCCCAAGAAACCTCCGAACACCTTTGACAGAGATGGGTGGTGGAAGCTTTTCTATTACCTCAACTGGCTCTATCAACCTCAATACCTTTCTGCGAAATCTGATGACCCAGAACTATACCCTCTTTTACTATGAAGTGTCACTTTTCCCAATTGAGCATAAGATTGCACTCTTCATATCGTTTTAGTACCTTGGCCAGATGCATCAAACAACCATCAAACGAGTCACCTACCACCGAGAAATCATCCATAAATACCTCAATCGTGTCCTCTACCATATCTAAAAATATCGACATCATATATCGCTGAAAAATCGCTGGAGCATTACACAACCCAAATGGCATCCTTTTGAAAGCGAAAGTCCCATAAGGGCAAGTCAATGTGGTTTTCTCTTGATCTTCCGGAGCTATGGAGATTTGATTATACCCCGAATACTCATCTAGAAAATAATACCAACCCTTACCAGCGAGATGATCTAGCATCTGATCCATGAATAGAATTGGGAAGTGGTCATTTTTTGTCATGCATTTAGCTTGTGGTAGTCCATACATACTCTCCAATAAGTCACCGGCCTCATCGAAACAAGTTCATTTTTAGCATTAGGAACCACAGTGATCCCTCCTTTCTTTGGCACACACTGAATAGGGTAGACCCAACTACTATCAGGAATGGAATATATGACTCCAACATCCAACCATTTAATGATCTCTTTTTTCACAACCTCTTGCATAGGGGGATTTAGTGTCCTTTGGTGCTCAATACTTGGCTTGCTATCTGGCATGAGTTGGATTTCGTGAGAACAAATGCCAGGAGGAATCGCAATAATGTCCAAAATAGTCCATCCAATAACCCTCTTAAACCGCTTCAGTATCGATATCAAGGCCTATATTTTCCCTTCATTCAAGTCAGCAACAATGATCAAAGGCAATATTCTACCTTTCCCCAAGAATACATACCTCAAGTGGGATGGTAGAGACTTGAGTTCTAGTTTTAGAGGCTCATGTACAGACGGTTTTGCAGGCAGGAGTCTCGATTCTTTATATCTGACTCCAATCTTTTTGGTTTGGAACGGAACTCGAGCCTATCAAGTGCGGCAACTAGCTCATCATACGCATCAATACCATCACTGTCAAAATTCATCATCACCGCTGCTAGCACATCAACACCTAACCTTTTCTCAATGGATATCTCAGATTATTTCCCCACAATGTGATTCACCGCGAATACCAATTTAAGATCACTTTCATGTGTCATAGGCCTACAGATGTTAAAAGTTACCTCCTCATTGTTTAATCAAAACTTCATCTGCCCTCTCTCCATATCAACCAATGCACGCCCAGTAGCAAGAAATAGTCTCCCTAAGATGATGGGAACCTCAAAATCAACATCACAATCTAAGATCACAAAGTTTGTCGGAAAGATGAATGACTCTACTTTCACAAGGACATCTTTCAATACTCCAATGGGCCTCTTCACAGTTCTATCAGCCATAAGTAAATGCATTGCAGTCGGTTTTGGAGCTCCTAAACCCAACTTCTAATAAATCAACAATGGCATCAGATTAATGCTGGCACCCAAATAACACAAAGTGCAACATACCAATGGTATAAGGAATAATGAAGGATCCAAGATCCTCTTTCTTCTACACAAGTGACCTAGTAGCAATAGCACTACAATGTTGTAACCTTTCTTCATTCTCAAAACT
This sequence comes from Solanum chiquidenum, assembly GCA_029582725.1. Lineage (NCBI taxonomy): Eukaryota > Viridiplantae > Streptophyta > Magnoliopsida > Solanales > Solanaceae > Solanum > Solanum chiquidenum. The sequence goes on from JAJOOS010006258.1 coordinate 16,960, forward strand.
GACAGCCCTTTTTTTGGTCACCAAGTCCTTCATGAATTTTCCATACCCAGGCATTTATTCTAAAGATTCTAACAATGGAACATTAATGGAAAGAGGTTTCAACATAGTTATTGTACCGACCCGTAAAACAAATAAGTGAAACTAGAGCCTAACTAGTGAGTCTTTGAGTTTGGTGTAAGGTTTGATGTGGTTTAATGTTGTCCCGAGCTTTGGTTAAGGAGTTTAGGGGTTAAACGTCAAGGAACAACTCCCCAAGGACCACCCTAGGGTCCTTGAGGAGGACCCTAAGACTAACCAGACCCCTTGAAACCAAAATGTTGCCAAAATGAGGGTAACTTATAGAAGGGGTCCACGCTCCGTAGGTCCATCCACACCCCGTGGATGGCCTCAGTAGGTCAAGACCCCTAAATGAGATCCTCTGAACCAAACCACGATTGGACAATATGTCTGGTGGTCCCACCTACATACCGTAGGTGGGTGGTTCAAAGATTGCACCGGCAAAAGTTGCAGTGGGTTCTTTCTATTGGAGAGTGAATTGGTAAATTCACCCTAAGTCTTGTTTGAATTGAGGACGGTTTTAATTAGTTATTTATGGTATTTTAAAGGTTTTTAAAGTATTAAAACATATTTAGACTTCATTATTTCTAAACCCCAAATCAAAACCTTCCCTCCCCTCAAAAAGCTCTCTCTCTCTAGAAACCTCCATTAGAGGTGAAGACTTCAAGCTCTCAAGGTCAAATCTTCAAGGTTTTCAAAGGATTTTCGTGGGGAATCAATAGAAAGGTATGGTAGTCTTGATACTTGTCTAACTTTTCATTCAAGGAGCCAATTCAAAGGTGATTTCAAAGTATGAAAAATTTAGGGTTTTACTCAATCTCATGGGTTCTTTCATCAAACATTTTCAAATGGTTTCTAATGACAAATTATGATTGTATTGGTGTTTAATTGATGATTTATGATGAAAATACTCTATAACCCATGAATTCTCTCAATTTATAAATTGTGCCTTTATGAAGTGGGTTTGTTGATCATGAATGAATGTTGATGGATTATGCCTAGATTGATTTAGATTATTGAATTATTGATGTTTATGTTGAATTAAGTGATTGAATCATGTCAATTTCCTATTATATTGTAGTAGTTTGGATTTATAGGTTGATGTTGGTTCATGGCCTTGAAAGGAAAGTTATGACCTAATTACTTGTTGAAGTATAATTTTGCTTGAGCTATTGATCCACTTGAAAGGTGGAGGTGTTCACTTACTATGTATATTGTGGCATTGAATTGATGGATATCTTCCTTTTACCTCTATATGTATGAAAGATCTATGTATAATTATGATATGAAGTATGTGTGTGATCTAAATGAATGAATGATGATCATGTTTAGAATGTAGTATGTGGTTATTGAAAGTTTATTCTCAATTAACCTTATGAATGATGATGTTTATGTGAAAGTCTATTCTCACATGCTCACACACACTCATGAATGAATAATGAATGAAGTTCTATGATTATGTTAATGATGAAGTACTTATTGAAAGGCTATTCTCAATTGTACTCTAATGAATGATAATGACTTGTTGTGAAAGGACTTTCTCACAATAAGGGGATTCTTAGGTGAAAGACTATTCTCATCTTTGAATCTATGAGATTTCCAATGAATGAATGTTGGGTTGGAATGGATGCCCTCACGTGATTTGAGGCAGGGAATCTAGTAACAATCCCTATATACCATTTTAATGAATGTTGGGTTTGAGATGGATGCCCTCACGTGAGTTGAGCTGGGGTATCTAGTAACAATAACTTATCCCATAATGAACGAATATAATGAATGTCAAGTACTTCATGGGGAATAATGCCAAGCACCGAGTGGATTTGAAATGAGATAGAAGCCCTCACGTGAGTTAAGGCGGGGTTTCTAGTAGCAATCTCTTAAGATGGATGCCCTCACGTGAGTTGTGGAGAGGTATCTAGTAGTAATATCCCTATCCCATAACTATGTGCCCACATAGGTATAGCTAGTGGATCCACTTAAGCTATAAAAATGATGGCGGTGCTACCTTAGGCAAGTAGGAATCCATTTATCTGGTGAGGGTGACACTGGGATTCCATGTCAAGCTCACATGGTCTATGTCGGTTAAGGCTTACCCCCCACAAAGAATGTTAATGTACTATGCCTTCTTAAGAATGCACTACCTAGTGTGGGTTGTGGTATGGAACGCCATCTATGCATTGCGCAAGTAGGCTTTGAGAGAGGTCATGATGTGTTCCTTTATAATGTTAAATGAAATGAATGGGCTCGTATGATGAAGTTAATAAGAATGTTGGCTTAATGTCTAATGAATGAAGGTGTTCTTAATGAAGTTAATGAAGAATGGGTGACTTAAATGCTTATATGTTTAATGTAAAGATGCATGATATACTTGGATTGTATTATGAGTTACTTCCTTGTCATGACTTATTGTATATGAATGTGCCTTGTCTATGGTGACTTCAAAAGAGTACTTAGTGTGAGTAGTAGTATGGGATGCTACTTGCACATTGCACAAGTATGACTTAGAGTTGTCTTAGTTGTTGGTCTTAATGTGATGATGTGACTTATGTAATGTTTACGTCTCTTATATGCATTATTGTGTAAAGGTGTAAAGGATGAATGGTAAGTTCACATTTGGTGGCCTTAAGGTGGTACCTTAGTGTGGGTGGTGGTATGGGACGCTACCCATACATTGCACAAGGTATAGCTTGAGGGTTACTTGAGGTGAAGGTTTGATGAAAAGGTAATGGGTTATATGTTGATTATGTTCAAATGTGAAATTATGACTTGAATGTTGGTTGTGACTTATAGTATGCCTCTTCTATCAATGTTCATGAAGTTCTATTAAAATGGCATAAAAGCATGACTTTCAAATAAATGTCCTTTTTAAGCATGGTTTTTGCATGGCTTCCATACTTAGTACATCTAATGTGCTAACCCATATTTATTCCTTTTTACCAAAGTGTAGGGTTTGGTGATTGGATGTCTTGTTCATGGAAGATAGGTTTCTAAGGAGCATGGAGTTGAAGATTTGGTGAGTCCTCATACTTTCGAGGACAAACCCAACCCTTTGATTTATGTCTTTTAGTTTATGTTTAAAGCTTTTGTGTGGGCTAAGTCCCAATGTTGTATTCAAAGAGTATTTAGATGGTTTGAGACAAAGTTAGAAAGTCTTCCTCTTATTTTTATGAAATATTTTTTCGATTGTAAAGAAAGTTTTTAATTCTTCTCTATTTTTCCTAAGATCTTATGTTCAAGAATGCTATGAAGCTTGTATAAAACCCCTTTGGGGTCGAGTACGCCGTGTCTCTTCCGAGGTGTAGACTCTAATCGTGAAAAATATGGTATCAGAGCATAAGATTTTGGAATGGTCTTAGGATGTCTCAAACCACATCTAGTAGAGTATTGTTCATAATGTGAAGTGCGCCACATTATGAATAGGAGGCTATTGGGTGTTAAGAAAGTTTCACTTCTTCATTCTTCAAGTCGTGCCATAGAGTTTAACTCTATAATGTCTCTCTTTTGTTCCTTATCCGATAGTCTTTAGTGTGTGACCACTTGAAAGGAGTATGCTAGAAAGTGTGAGGGAGGAAGGTTGGTTGTGATGCCAACTACGGCTATGTGACTTGGTAGATGTGAGATGAAAGATTTTGATGTTGACTTTAGTGTGAATGGGTTGCTTTATGGTTATGTGTGATGTTGGTAGAAGGTTATGATGAGTTTTGAGGTATGTTGAAAGAGTTGATGAATAGTGGTGTTTAAGTGATGCCTTGATGTGTTGAGAGAGTAGACTCTTCTAAGAGGGGTAGAAGTGTAATTCACCTTGCTGTAGATCACCTTGGGTGATGAGTGTAAAGGTTTAGTGATGTTTTGCTCCGACCTTAGAATGGAAAGAAGTGAAGTTTAAAAGAGCTAGTATAAGCTTTCTCCCAAGTGGGGGATAATGTGCCTAGATGGTAAGGTCTTTGAGTGTCCTTGATGTTCATGAGTTAGGATTGATTGAATTTCTCACCTTATGAGGTGTAGTGAGTTTGATGAGCTTAGACTCGGTGTGGTGGACTCATATGAGACCTTGAGTGGTGTTGGTAAGGTTGTTTGTGAGCAAGAGTTGCATAATGAGGACCTTCCTAGTTTAAAAGCATCGGTATGTTGATGGTTTCTTCTAAGTTGTGAATGTCTTGATTTAGGTTCCTATGTTATGTTCATGTTAGCCTTCGTTGGGTTTACTCCTAAGTGGGGGATAGTATGTTGAGTAGTAAGGTTGTTGAGAGTTCTGATATCCTTACCTTTTTCTTTATATGCCTATTCAAGCTTGAGACAAAGAGTTCCTTTTGGCTTGTTTCATGTTTTGGAGTCATGTGTGAATATGTGTTTCCATGGTCTCCTTATGTTATGCATGTTCTTAATGAGTTTATGTTTGAATGAGAAAATGAGTTTTCATGAATTACGTTCCTCATTTTAATGTGCATTTAGTATGAGTTGTTTATATGCTATGAGGTTAAATGTTGAACATGCCTAAAAGTGCTTTTGAGTGTAATTGCATAATGTGTCTAGTGATGTTATAATGAGCATGATTTGAGTTGGAGAAGGTAGTTCCTCCAATGAAATGAGAAATGATGAAGTTATGTTGCATAATGAGTTTGTAGATGTAGTCCCTGCTTTATTATGTTGCATTGAGCTTATTGATGTGGAGTTGATGTTTCCTCCTAGTTTTGTGCATTGTTTATAATGTTGCATGCATGATGGGCTGCTAGTCTTAAGTCGTTAACCCCTTAATGTTTTCAAAGTGTCATTCGAGGACGAATGTTCCAAAGTGGGGGATAATGTAACGACCCGTAAAATGAATAAGTGAAACTGGAGCCTAACTAGTGAGTCTTTGAGTTTGGTGTGAAGTTTGAGGTGGTTTAATGTTGTCCCGAGCTTTGGTTGAAGGGTTTAGGGGTTAAACGTCAAAGTACGACTCCCTAAGGACCACCCTACGGGTCCTTGAGGAGGAACCTAAGCCTAACCCCAAACACCCCTTGAAACCAAAATGTTGCCAAAATGAGGGTGACCTACAAAAGGGGTCCACGCCACGTAGGTCCATCCACGCCCCGTGGATGGCCTCCATAAGTCAATACCCCTAAATGAGAGCCTCTTAACCAAATCACGGTTGGACAGTACATCCCGTCCGTAGGTGGGTGGTTCGTAGATGGTACCTGCAAAAGCTGCAATGGGTTCGGCCTAGTGGAGGGTGAATTGGTAAATTCACCATAAGTCTTGTTTGGTTGGGGGACGGTTTTAATTAGTTATTTATGGTATTTTAAAGGTTTTTAAAGTATTAAAATATATTTAGACTTTATTATTTCAAAACCCCAAATCAAAACCTCCCCTCCCCTCCAAAAGCTCTCTCTTTAGAAATCTCCATTGGAGGTGAAGACTTCAAGCTCTCAAGGTCAAATCTTCAAGGTTTTCAAAGGATTTTCATGGGGAATCAATATCAAGGTATGGTAGTCTTGATACTTGTCTAACTTTTCATTCAAGGAGCCAATTCAAAGGTGATTTCAAAGTATGAAAATCTAGGGTTTTACTCAATCTCATGGGTTCTTTCATCAAACATTTTCAAATGGTTTATAATGACAAATTATGATTGTATTAGTTTTTAATTGATGATTTATGATGAAAATACTCTATGAACCCATGAATTCTCTCAATTCCTAAATTGTGCCTATGTAGTGGGATTGTTGATCATGAATGAATGTTGATGGATTATGCCTAGATTGATTTAGATTGTTGAATTATTGATGTTTATGTTGAATTAAGTGATTGAATCGTGTCAATTTCCTATTCTATTATAGTAGTTTGGATTTATGGGTTGATGTTGGTTCATTGCCTTGAAAGACAAGTTATGACCTAATTACTTGTTGAAGTAGAATTGTGCTTGAGTTATTAAACCACTTGAAAGGTGTAGGTGTTTAATTACTAAATATATTGTGGCATTGAATTGATGGATATCTTCCTTTTACCTCTATATGTATGAAAGATCTATGTATAATTATGATATGAAGTATGTGTGTGTGATCTAAATGAATGAATGATGATCATGTTTAGAATATAGTATGTGGTGATTGAAAGTATATTCTCAATTAACCTTATGAATGATGATGTTCATGTGAAAGGCTATTCTCACATGCTCACACACACTCATGAATGAATAATGAATGAAGTTCTATGATTATGTTAATGATGAAGTACTTATTGAAAGGCAATTCTCAATTGTACTCTAATGAATGATAATGACTTGTTATGAAAGGATTTTCTCACAATAAGGGAATTCTTAGGTGAAAGGCTATTCTCATCTTTGAATCTATGAGATTTCCAATGAATGAATGTTGGGTTGGGATGGATGCCCTCACGTGAGTTGAGGCGGGGTATCTAGTAACAATCCCTATATCCCATTTTAATAAATGTTGGGTTTGAGATGGATGCCCTCACGTGAGTTGAGGCGGGGGTATCTAGTAACAATATCTTATCCCATAATGAACGAATGTAATGAATGTCAAGTACTCCGTGGGGAATAATGCCAAGCACCGAGTGGATTTGAAATGAGATGGAAGCCCTAACGTGAGTTGAGGTGGGGTTTCTAGTAGGAATCTCTTGAGATGGATGCCATCATGTGAGTTGAGGCGGGGTATCTAGTGGCAATCTCTCTATCCCATAACTATGTGCCCACATAGGTATAGCTAGTGGATCCACTTAAGCTATAAAAACGACGGTCCTACCTTAGGCAAGTAGGAATCCCTTTATCCGGTGAGGGTGACACCGAGATTCCATGTCAATCTCACATGGTCTATGTCGATTAAGGCTTACCCCCCACAAAGAATGTTAATGAACTATGGATTCTTAAGAATGCCCTACTTAGTGTAGGTGGTGGTATGGGACGCCATCTGTGCATTGCACAAGTAGGCTTTGAGAGAGGTCATGGTGTGTTCCTTTATAATGTTAAATGAAATGAATGGGCTCTTATGATGATGTTAATAAGAATGTTGGCTTAATGTCTAATGAATGAAGGTGTTCTTAATGAAGCTAATGAAGAATAGGTGACTTAAATGCTTATATGTTTAATGTGAAGATGAATGCTATACTTGGATTGTATTATGAGTTACTTCCTTGTCATGACTTATTGTATATGAATGTGCCTTGTGTAGGGTGACTTCAAAAGAGTACTTAGTGTGAGTAGTAGTATGGGATGCTACTTGCACATTGCACAAGTATGACTTAGAGTTGTCTTAGTTGTTGGTCTTAATGTGATGATGTGACTTATGTAATGTTTACGTCTCTTATATGCTTTATTGTGTAAGGGTGCAAAGGATGAATGGTAAGTTCACATTTGGTGGCCTTAAGGTGGTACCTTAGTGTGGGTGGTGGTATGGGACGCTACCCATACATTGCACAAGGTATAGCTTGAGGGTTACTTGAGGTGAAGGTAATGGGTTATATGTTGATTATGTTCAAATGTGAAAATATGACTTGAATGTTGGTTGTGACTTACATTATGCCTCTTTTATCAATGTTCATGATGTTTTATCAAAATGGCATAAAAGCATAACTTTAAAATAAATGTCCTTTTTAAGCATGGTTTTTGCATAACTTCCATACTTAGTACATCTAATGTGCTAACCCATATTTCTTCCTTTTTACCAAAGTGTAGGGTTTGGTGATTAGATGTCTTGTTCATGGAAGATAGGTTTCTAAGGAGCATGGAGTTGAAGATTTGGTGAGTCCTCATAGTTTCGAGGACGAACCCAACCCTTTCCTTTATGTCTTTTAGTTTATGTTTAATGCTTTTGTATGGGCTAAGTCCCAATGTTGTATTCAAAGAGTATTTAGATGGTTTGAGACAAAGTTAGAAAGTCTTCCGTTTGTTTTTATGAAAGATGTTTTCGATTGTAAAGAAAGTTTTTAATTCTTCTCTATTTTTCCTATGATATTATGTTCAAGAATGTTATGAGGCTTGTATAAAACCCCTTCGAGGTCGAGTACGCCGTGTCATTTCCAGGGTGTAGACTCGGGTCGTGACAGTTATGAACCTACGGTATTTTCTTTCTTCGGTATTTTTCACCAATCTCTGTGGGAATAGAGGTGGAGGTCTAGTCATGGGAACAATTATTTGGGTCACCTCCGCTACCTTCTCTGTATCATCTTTCGACTCTCCAGTAACCTCAATCTCCTCCGCATCATTTTCTACCAGTCTTTCAACCTTAGACGGCATGGGGGAATCAATAGTTTACTTACCTCCGCGAGTAGTGACTGCCATACAATGCCAATTATTTTCGGATTCTGGATGGTGTTGCTAGGAAGTGTGTCAGGTTGACGTAGGTTCACATTGGAGGACAACTAACTAAACTTCTGTTCAAGTTGCTTGATGGACACTGCATGGGCGTCATTTTTTTGACTGATTCCAGACAAGTCATTTCGCATCTCTTTCACATTCTCATTAGTTGCATCAAACCTCTTCATCATCTTTTGCGTCATATCCTCAATGCGTGACTTACTACTACCATCCTCTCTATTACCAGATTCTCTATTACCAGGTGGAACATAGGGCCCAACTCTCTAATTCTTGTTGCCATAGTTGTTACGGTTGTAGTTGTTATCACGATTGTAGTTCCCATTCCGGACATAGTTTCTCTCACGGATGTAGTTGCCATAGTTCCGACCTTGGTTTCCTTGACCTTGGCGCTAATTATCTGAGTTGGAACCTTGGGCGTTTGTTCGAAAACCCCCCGTCTGATCATTAACCAAATATGCATCCTCCTCATAGTAACATTCCTTTTTCTGCACCTTCACTCACATGTTTTAATACCAAGCCCGGTTTTTTCCTCATTTGAGCCATCTTTTCACGAATATCATCATTGGATTGACTAGGTGTAGTTTGGACTGCAAATGTGCTTCTACCAGTATACGCCTTTCTAGTGCTTCATGCATTATTATTTCGGGAAATCTTCTCTAGTTTTTCAGCGATCTTCTCAAAAGTGCACTCACCATATGATCCTCCAGCAATAGTATCTAGCACAGCCTTTCCATTGCCATCATGTCCTCTGTAGAAGTACTCCTTCAGTGACTCATCATCTATGCAGTGATTCAGAACACTTCTTATGAATGCAATGAACTTATCCCATGAACTGCTTACGGACTCTCCAGGTAGTGCAATGAAATTATTCAGTTTATCCTTGTGATTTAACTTCTTAGACACTGGAAAATATTTTGCCATGAACACCTTATGCAACTGGTCCCATGTATGAATCGAATTGTATGGAAACTCAGAAAACTACATTGCAGCATCACCGATCAATGACAGAGGGAAGACTCTCAAACCTATGACATTCATATTCAATTCTGGTCATCCCATACAACTCTTACATATACTTCTCAATTTAGTCATGTGACCATGTGGATCTTCCGAAGCTAGATTAGAAAACAACCCTCTTGTTGTAAGCATTTACATAAGGCTGTTGATCACCACAAATGTATGCCTTGGAGGTAGAGGAGGAAGAACAATAGGCCCTTCTGATTCAACTGTATTGCAGTCAACCCTGTAGTTATCATGCAACCTCGGTGCTGGTGGATTCTACACCCTCTCTGCATCTCCGATTAGATTACCACCATGAACCTGAGCGGGCACATTAACAATTCCAGGAGGCTACAATTCATCTCCATCCTCATGACCCTCTCTAATTGGATTATTGTGTACCCCTTGATTATTCATTCTCCTCAAAGTCTTACTCAATTCTGGATCGTAGGGGGTGAAAGGTTTGCCTCGACTCCGTGTACTTGGCATACACTGGAGTAGAAACCTGTAGAAAACAAAAATAAAAGAAAAAACGTAAAATCAGGAATTACTTGACTTAAGTTCAATAATGTAGTTAAACATAATCTAAAAGCCAAATTCCTCGGCAGCGGCGCCAAAATTTGATACGTTCAAATTACACCTCTATTAAAGAAACATAACCGATCGTTGTCAAATAAAGAACCCAACTTGTAGGTT
>JAJOOS010006259.1:0-23486 GCA_029582725.1 Solanum chiquidenum
GTGAGAATGCAGCTGTTTCCCTTTACTCTCAGCTACTGTTTTCTTCTCCTTGTAATCTGTGCTTACCCTGAGATATTTAGACGTTAAACAATGATTCAAATGTTCAAAATCAAGTGAAGTTGGTATATTTCACAAGTTCATTCTACCAATCTGCTTCCTAGAATGACCAAAATTATCATGGTACCTATTTTCCCTTCGCATCTTTCGCATTTCCTTCTCTTGGACACGTGTTTCCCTGCTAGACCGAGCAACAGAACCTCTGGCATGCTTTTCTGATAAAATTTTCTGCCGTTCTGCTTCATCGTCCCATTTCTTCAAATGCAATATATGATTAATTAACATATGTTGCAGGAATAATAAGTGCAAGTACTAGAAATTCTTAGTACTGTTCAGCAGACCTGTCGCAATGTTTTTAATCTATAGAGGTTTCTGCCCTTAATGAGGAGAGGATGCAGTGGAGGCAGCGGTTTTTCCCCTTTACTCCACAATACCTCAACCTGACCAACAGTAAAAAGAATCTTATATGAAACAAACAAGATGAAACAATGCAAGAAGTGTACGTACATCGAAGCCAAATAAAAAGAAGGAACGAAAACAGAAAAGGTTAAAAGTCAAATAATTGCTGTTATCTACAAAGAATTTAAGTTGAAAATAACTTCTCATTCCTCTTCTTGTTCCCAAGAGTTCAATCTAAATTGATTGCTTTTAACAGCTCACCGTAAAGGTATGTTGCTGCTTTTTAGCACCATAGCTCTCTTTCACAATCCGCCCTGCTACTATTCTTGTTCCACAGGGAGGGCCAGTAGCACTCCTGGATGCAATGCTGAACCTAATGAACCACAATCATAAACCTGCTAAGTACATGCACACATACTGCTGCTGTCCCAATAAATGTCTAATAGGGAACTGAAGAGAATTATACATGACACATCTGCCACTAGTTTTTCACAGCCTTTAGAAGTGCATAAACGAAGACCTAAAGATGCTTACTACCACTTGTTAAGAGTTACGAGCTTACATTTCATATACATTTTGTTCAAACATAACAACATCCCCAGTGCATGCATCTCCTGCATAATACAAAAAGTATAGGTGAAAATGACATGTCCAGAAAGTTCCAATTCATTGCTGAAATTATAATGCTAGATTTCCGCCAGGAACACAGACGCAAGGTGAAAGCAATGTGACTTTTCAACAGTTAGATAAACTTTGACTTGGTTATTCTCAAGGGGCTAACGATCATAAATGTTTGCTACAATAAAACTATATCCACTTATATATTCTATACATAGCAAAACATCTGTACCTTTGCAGTTCAATACAAAACTAGATGGGGGATACTTTTCCTCTCCACGACCATCGAGGATGCTGAAATACAATAGAATTTTCTTTAAGTATAGAAGTTTTGATCATTAAAAAATAAAAGCTGAATAAACTGAAATTGGGAAATTACTCAGTGTGCTCTTTAATGCGCTGGATAAGTGTATCCTTGGTACCCGTCAATCTCAGCCCGTGTTTCCTTAGGTAAACCTTGCATTGCTCCACTTTCAATTTCTCAATCTGACCAGCTGCCACCAAGTAGAAGCAGAGACAAAAATAAGGATGCCATCATTATAATCTTTCGGAAAATGAGAAGATGATCGATGGACACAAAAGTTTAGGCAGTAACAATCACTACAAAGCCTTGTATGTCATAGAGCAGAAAAATACTGAATAATTTTCTCTTATTCTAAAGATTGGAAGTTTACTTCTTTCTTACTGAAAGGGAAAAGCTGCAACATCATAAAAAAGCTCATTTGGTCTTACAATTTATATACCAAATGAAGACAAACTTTCATGAATAACCATATCTTTGCAAGGGGCATGTCTTAATAAGTGTATACTTAAACAAAAAGTCCCATACATGATTTTTTTTATAGCTTTTATATAAAAGAACACTATTATATATATAAGGTTTATACAACCAATAAGCACACCACCGGAGGATGTAGTGGAATCCTTGAATTTGTGCCCTGCAATTGGAGAAATACATAGGGAGCTCTAGGGGTGGAACTAGTAAGGGCCGAGGGCGGAAATTTACCCTGCTTATATATGGTTAAATTATCTTTTACGTATATATAATAGAGGTTGAACTCCTTTGGTCTTTTCTGTGTGTTGATGTTTTATATTTCGAACCCCCTTAGTGAAAATCACAGCTCCACAACTGAGGACTTCCTCCTTAATTGACTCATACGTTGTGCAAATCTAAATTAGTCGGACTAGTGAGTTTCGGATACTAGATTGTCAGACAAAAAAGAACCAATAATAATCACCAAGATTGAAAGCTACCATATCAACATGTAAATTAAAAAACAAAACAATGTTACTGAAAAAAACCTTTGATAATCTTCTGAATAGTTTCATAGCTTTTTTTATCCTTCTCATCAAGCTCTGGTACTATCTCGTCCAGCTCCTTCTCTTCCTCAACGCAATCTTCCAAAACCTTAGAAACATTCCACCTACATTTTCGCAACAACACGAAAAATCAACATCTCATTGTCATTTCTTTGGGCGAAATTGAAAACTAATACGTTTTTTTAGGAGAATCGAATCAAGGGATTGTACCTGGCAGACATATCCATAGATTTCTGTTTTTTGATTGAGAGTTTTGAAAGAGAGGATTGCGTCTCCTCAAGAAGATCAAAAGTTGGATCATCCTGCGAATCATCGGAATCGTAGTCGCTATCGCTTTCCGATACATCGTACGGCTGCTCGGAATCCATTTTTTGATTTCTGAATGATGATGATGCTTGAAGAGCTCTCTGTTGATTGTTGATTTCTTTGCTCATGAAATTATTGTTCAAATAGGGTTTTAATTTGAAAATATTACCGTTGTTGAGTGGATTGTGTTTCCGAAATTTGTACTCTAATTGCTGCTTGATTGGACTGTTTTCCGCATCGATAAAGTTTGTCTATCAGAGACTTGAGGCTCAAAGTGCACAGATAACCAATTTTAGGACGTATATTTAAGACATAGCCTAACTAACAGGTTGTGTGGGAGAGTGTATAAGAATAGTGTTGAATATGATGTATTAGTAATACTGACATTATATGCTGAAGTGTTTAGTTTGATATATTAAAAATAACATACATTATATAATTCTAAGAAAAAAATTTATTTACAAAAATATCTTCTACAAATATGATGTAAAAGACGTGAAAAGGGTTTAAAGAGACAATTGTGTCTTTAATCATGCTAATGCATGCATTAAAATACTTGCATTACCAAATAGAGGGTATAAAATGTTTGCATTAGTTATACATGAATTGAAAGAGTATACCAAACAAGATACTAGTAAATAGTAATACACAAAGCTAATGTATATATACTATTTTTTCTAATTCTCTCTACCAAATGACCCCAAGTTTTTTTTTATAAATATTGTAAATTTGACTACTTTAAGATCAACTTCAGAGAACTGGGGAAAAAAACTCCTAGTTTAATGTTACAAAAGCCAGAGATACAAATTTTAAGTCAAGCTTGAATCTTCAGACAATTTGAAAGCAAGCAAACTTCCGATAGGATTTGCCTGAAGTTTGGATTGACAGGCCTAATTTGGTCGGGAAGCCCCAAACTCTTTATATTCAGAATTCATCTTCATGCACTTCTACGGAATGAATCAAAATAGTAGACACTGTAATTTACAACATATACTAAAGTAGCTAAAATGGCATTTCAGAATTACAAATACCTATTGGAAGGCAAGTTTTGTGGTTGGGTATTAAGAAAAATATCATTTCTCAAGTATTAGCGACATCGGTCGTCATGGTTCACATCCTCTGTTTTACATTATCAAACTGACATGTCTTGAGTCTCCCCATCCGCAGAGGCCACTGTGGTCATTCCAGTTGCCCGCTGTCCGATGCTGGAGTAACATCATTTCTAAGCAGTAAATTTGATGGCAGCATCACCAAATCTTGTTTTTGGCCCAGAAGAGGAGACTAACAACTCCAATGACAATAGCAACAGGAGCCCACTTCCGTATCAGAGCCTTGAGTCATGAAGAAATGGATCAGTCACCAAACAGATTTTAAGTTCAAACATCAGACTAAATGCATGTACATAACGAGAAAAAGAGTGACAGAAAGCCCAGCCCATCTGATACAATGGTTGCTCATCTTCGTCAGTGTCTGTGTCTAAGACACCCAAGCCTAGAACAAGCCCATTCACATGTTGATTTATCATAGCCTTAACCACAAATAGTCCACCAGGGATTTGAACTTGAGACCTCACGGTTCTCAACCCACCTCATTGACCACTAAACCACACCCTTGGGTGTTCATTCAAGTATCTCTTCAAGAATAGAAAACATTCTCACTGTCAGCACTCAGCAGAACCAGTCAAGCTCTATGATCTTCAACAAAATCTTGATACATGGTAGGTTTTAAAAATGCCAATGAACATTGTTTGAGCAGCTTATATAGTTTTCTAAACAATATAGATGCCCACACCACCAAAAAAAGAACATGCAAGCGCAAGAGAACTTAAGAGAATGAACAGCAAATTTCATGTTCCTTCAGATCTGTGTACGGCACCACTTCACATTCCCGACACTCAAAAGGTAGAAGTAACAATACCACACAAGAATTTAAGGTCATCTTGAAAAACGAATGACACTAACCTGACGATTCAAATCTCTCGCCTTATCAGCATATATGCGGGATTCTGATGTCAAGCGGCTGGACATCTGACTGACCTCTGCAGAATTAGATGTTTAAACGATCAGGTCACTAACCGTGAAAAAAATTACATGATACTAAATCAATGCACAAGAAGGGTGAAAACAGAAGGGCAACCATATTATTAGAGTATAATTGTCGATCTATATCAAAGCTATGAGTCACCAGTGGTTGGAAATTCATAGCACAACTAACTCAGCGCTTAATTTTATCTATGCACAGGTATATACTGCAGCATTTTGCACAAGCAGCATAGCTTGTCTCAGCATTTGATCCAAAATTTACTTTTTCTTAGTATGAAGACTTTCAAGATAAAATTTCATCTCACAACTACCACATGTTACACCTTCGAATCATACAACAAAAAGAGGCATACAAGTGCATAGTTGCCACTAGCTTCTAGTAGACAGATCATCTTTATAACTTACATGCACTAGATGATACTAAGTTTCTCCAGGTATAAGGAGCTCAATTCTGACCTAAGCAATCCTAACTAAAAATGTATGGGTTTAAATGAATTTGCAAAAGATTTACTGATAAAGAGCTCAGAAAAATGTTGGAATGAGAAACTTACGGTCCAGTTTTTCACCAACACCAAGAACTTCTTGTACATTTCGAGTCATTATCTGATGAACTTCATAAAGTTCATCATTCAACTTTGCAACATTGCGTTGAGTTCTGGTATCCTGGTACAGTTTCTTCGTCTTCTGTATGAATGTATCTTTTAAAAATAGGGAAAATAATATATTGGAAGAACAGAAAATTAGTTTTTAACAAAAGGAAATTGGAAAATTGAAAAAGGATAGTGTAAAGGAAAATGCTTACCAAATTTGATAAAGGCATAAGGTCTAGCAGCAGTTTCAATTTGACTCCCATTGACACGCTCAAACTCATTCTTAAGGTCTTCTAGGTACTGAAAGGCAAGTTTCTTTGGATAAGAGCGATCACACATTGTCAGATAGCAAACGCGCCCTTCAATGATATAGCTGAGAACTTGGGTTAAGAGAACAGTACATTCACATTTCCCGCAAGGCACATTTACAATTGGGTTGAGAGGACACAAAGTAGAGCTAGTGGTGATTTAGAAAGTAAGCAAATGAAATAGCAGCAGCAATAGAGAAAACTTGGAAAGTCACAATCCACATCATCCCAAAGATTTCACATTCTGATGGTCCTAAATTTTAATAGAAGCTTGGTGATATTTATTATTCTCTTGGTTATTTTCTTTTGGGTATTATAACTCCCAATCCTCCATCCCAGGAGATAAACAGTGGTTCCCACAGTGCTCCTTTGGTGACCCGAACCTCCAAGCTCATGATTAAAGTTGGAGGCCCTTTCCACTAGACTATGCCTCCCTTGTCTTTTGGTGCTATCCATAAATCCAGAAAAGAATTAGTAACAAGTGCTTATAAAACATATTATATGCATATCAAGTGGAGAAGCTACTAAGCAGACAAAAGAACTAGATCTACATAAGCGATATCGACATACTTCTTTTTTGTTCCTTTTGTTGGTTTTATTTTTAACTGCATCATCCAGATTTATCACCATATATACATCCAACATAGGAATTTCACTTATCAAAAGAATTAAGCTGGAGGAAACCTCATTAATTGTTTAGTACCTGACCCTAGTTTTCCCGGAAACTCACAACAATAAGAACAACAGAGTTCATCATAGAGTTTTCTTTAAATTACAAAAATAAAACTACAATACAGATTTTGCTTCTTTTGATAGGCATCCTAAATGGAATCTTCAAATTGAAAAACTCTGTAGACTGTTTCCACATAGAATTGGATGATGACTCATTACAAGTTGGCAGAAGAGGGCCAACTGAATGTTCGAGAAGTTCCTAACAACTCCGCCCCAGCCCCGAAACTAAAGAAAGCTTTTTCTTTCCTTGAGAGGAAAATCGAGGAACCATAGTTTGAGCATAGGTCACTCAGTGAGGCTATTAGGAAAAAACCAGTAAGCGCATGAACTTACTTACCTTGCAGTCATCTTGTTGAACAAAGAACTTATTACTAATTATTTACAGAAATTTCCATTTAGCATCCGAAGAGATGTAAATAGTACTGTAAATAAAAACAATATGGAAACAATAAGAGGATACTGGAAAATGTAAGGTCCACTTTCAATGGACATCCTTGATGCCTCATTATGGCCCATAGAGAGGTTCTTGAATAAGGACTTGACTTGCTGTTTGTAGTAATCAGCATCTGGAACATCACGGCTATCATCCAGCCCCTCAGCTAATGGAAGGCCATCCGTTACACGAGCAATCATAGTCAACTTCACCATCTTCCTTAAAAAAGCGAACAACTACAAGCAACCACAAAAAGGTAGACGTTAACAAACATATAGTTTGAATACATAGAAACTATAAATTTTCCATGCTTTTCGGCTGCTAATTCCAAAACCTTGGATCAAGACTTATTGGACACAAAGTTCCTAGTTTACATGTATACTCATAGAGTTCTCAGCTCACTGCCTACTTAAGGGTGTATATGAGTGAGAGGGTGAGAGAGACAAAGAAAGTATCTTTATTAATTAAGTTGTTTATCTCAAAGTTTGTCCTCTACACACTAGCTTTTTAACTCGTATTCGGAAGTTTTTACTATTTTGATCTTGTTTGATAATTAGCCTGAGATCTGATTTAGACTTTAAGCATATGTTTCAGAAAATTTACGTTTGCACCAAGTGCGTCACTCAAAAATTGTAAAGCATGCACGACTTCCTTAAATCACTACTCAATGTACAAGTTCTTCAGTGCAAGAAAGAATTGCAACGAAAAGTAGTAACTCCAAGATAGATGAACCCAAGTGCTCAAGTTATAGAGCTTCAGATGAGGAATAGAAAACTTGATCCTGGTACGGAAACGAAGACAAAATATTGCATCAATTAGAGCCATTCAAACGCGAAGAATGCAAAAAGAAGCAAATGCTTTTCAATCAATTTAACACTACATATCTTTAGGTTCAGCCAGCCTCGACAGTCCAACCATATTCTAGTGGTATTCATCTCATTCCTGCTCTATATAACACAGGCCCACAAATGATATTAACTTATGTATTATGCCCTGATCAATGCAAAAGTTTGCTACCTTACCTATTAAAACAATAACATCAACAACAATGCATTGCTCAACTAACCAATTTCAAAGACAATATAGAAGGTCCACCCAATGTTGAAGCACAGATCTTCATAGAAAAGATTTTTCCCGCAACGCCTTCCCCATGAACTTCTTACTCTAAAGAGCTGCTCAATCATCAACTATACCTCAAACCCACATCAGCTGGAGCCGACTGTGAATTTGTCGAATATACAATTCACATTTCATTCTAATACTAAATAATTTGCTCATTTGGGCAATTTTAGGATATTTTTTCATTTTAGTAGTGGAAACACAGAATTTTGCATACTTTACAGCTAAGAGCCTAAGACCGTTATGCAATCTAACCGAACATATCAAATCTGAGCTAAAATCCGATTAAAATAAATTTCCTATCAAATGTTGCGGATATTCATCACAAAATGAAAGTAACCTAAACGTACTGAGGGAATTGCATGAGAACACAAAAGGAAAACAAGCATATTTTACATAAATAAATTGAGAGAACTATGTGCGTATATCAATTACGCACCTATCATTCACGTCGGTGCAGCCTTTGTTGGTTGATCTGTCGAACTTCCGATCGCCGGTTTCCGATTTTGTATGATCCTCTCGTGAACTCCGATCGGTTTCAGCGAAATGAAGGTTGTAATGAATGGGAATTGGAATCGGAGTCAGGGAATCGGGTAAATACCCGTCTTCACAAGTTGAGTATTTTATGAGATTATTTTATATGAAATATTTAATTTAGTATAAAAGATAAATAAAATAATTAAAATTTGTTAATATCTTAAATTAAATATGGGATATAACTATTTAAATTTTATAATGAGATTATTATCTCACATACCAAATCATCTCTATGAATGATTATTTTAGATTTTAAAATTTTAATAATCCTACTTAGGGTGTTTATGATTTGGTTTAAAATACCCTCTTATTGTTTTAATTTGGATTGTGATATTATCACTAATTATACAAAGTTTTTGTTTAATATTAGTAGTAAAATTTCGGCAAACAAAGATGAGGTAAGGTATCAACGTAACTTCACTCAACATATTTCACAATGTCAAAAAAAAGTAAAAAACAAACGTATTTCATTGTTTATTTGGGAAAAAAATTCTATCTCCACGATATAGTAATAAAATCTGTATACACTCTACCCTTTCCAGATCCCACTTATGAATTCACGGGGTATGTTGTTTGTTTATTAATGACTCGTGTGGAATGTTTAGGCTCCATTTGAACAAATAAGTAATTTGAAGTTGAAAAAAAAAAACAGTTTTTGAAGTTAAAAATTAAAGTTCTTGGAAGATTGAAATTTAGTCTATATGAAAGAGAGAGGTGGAGAGTTTTTATTTTTGCTTGAAGCAGACAACATATATATGCATTAAGCAAAATCATGAAATCAACACGTTCCCTAATTATAGACATAAATACAACAAAATAGCCCGTGAAATTCCACAAGTGGGGTCTGAGAAGGGTATAATGTATGTAAACCTTACCACTACCTCGTGAAGTTAGACTGTTTCCAAAAATACCCCACCATAAACACAAATAACTCTACTAAATCTGCAACAGAGTTTTATTTACAAGAATTGGCACATTAACCACCATCTAAACAATTAGTACTAACATTCATTCACGCGAAACCATCACAACTTGCTTACCAATATTGCGACCAGAGAAGAGACCAACTAGAGCACTCGGAGCACTTTCGAGGCCTTCAGCTACGTCTTCCACGTAAACAACCTTACCAGCCTTGATTTGAGGGATCATCATTTCCAAATACGTAGGGTAAAGATGATAGTAATCAAAAACAAGAAATCCTTCCATGCGGATTCGTTTTGAGATGAGACAGAACAAGTTGTGCACTCCTTCAGTCTGCTCAAGGTTGTATTGTGAGATCATCCCACACACAGCAATACGACCATGGATTTTCATATTCAGAAGAACTGCATCAAGCATCTTCCCTCCAACATTCTCAAAGTAGATGTCGATTCCATCAGGGAAGTACTTCTTCAAAGCCACGTCTAAATCCTGCTCCTCTCTGTAGTTAAAAGCTTCATCAAAACCAAACGTGCTCTTCAACCGATCAACCTTTTCTTTACTTCCAGCACTACCAACAACATAGCAACCCAACATCTTTGCAAATTGCCCAACAAGCTGACCAACTGCTCCGGAAGCAGCTGAAACAAAGACAGTTTCTCCCTTCTTAGGGGAGCAAACCTCATAAAAACCAGCGTAAGCTGTCAGCCCCGGCATCCCAAGGATTCCTGTATAGTAGGAAAGAGGCACATCCTTGTCATGAATTTTAAACAGAGTCGGAGTAGCTGTTACAATACTATACTCCTCCCATCCAGTCCTTCCCAAAACCAAGTCACCTTTCTGGAAGTTCGAATCACCAGACTCCAAAACTTTAGCCACTCCATATCCCGTGATAGGAGAGCCAGGAGTGAAGGACTCAACATAGCCCCCCTCAAATTTCTTCATGCGGTTACGCATGTAAGGGTCACATGACAAGAAAAGATTCTTCAAAACCATAGCATTAGAACCTTCTGGAACATTCAATTTAATGGTGGTTTTATTTAATTCCATGTCTGATTCCTTAAGGTAACTGGTGACATAGTGTTTCAGAATGACCTGTTTGTTGCTCACTTCTTCTGTCATTTCTCGCTTCTTCCGTGTTCAATGTGAATGAAGGATTGTGGTAGAAGTGATAATTGTCCTGAGATCCAATTTTCGCTTTAAGCATGAAGTTTCAAAAAATCATTCAAGTGCAGTATTCAAAATTTGTGAAGGATGTAGGACATCCTCTACACAAAAACTCGTTTTAAATTAACATAGCTAACTGCTAAGCAATAAAATCATTTTTTCACCTCCCGTTTTCAATTAATTTGTATACATCATCTAAAGAAAAAAGTGACAACAAATCGGGGTGAAGTGAGTATTCCGTTGTATGATTCTAGTACTACTCCCAAGAATGCTAGGAAATGATCAAATGAAGTGTTTTACAAATTGGGATCAAATGATCTTGTCTGTATTTACAAGTTCTATTGATATTCTAGTAGCGTGGGCGGGAGCTTGAAGTCATATAATTGTGTTGTTAATGGGGGGACAATTTTAAGCCTAAAAATAATATCAAAGGAAAATTTAATTCAACAGGTAGCACAAGGACATTTTTGAGCAATTTTCAATACGTTAAGGACATATTTGACCCTTTTCTGTTTTAAAAAATAACATCAACTGCAATGCAATATTAACAAGTTTGAACTAGCCAGTTTCAATAAACAATCCATCCAATGTTGAAGCTCTTAGAGGTTTTCATAAAATAGATTCTTCCCACAATGCCTCCCCGTTGAACTTTTCTCTAAGAGCTGTCCAATCGATCAACTATCCCCCACCAGTGGCAAATCCAGGATTGATCCAGGATTTCCATCAAGGGGGTTCGGAAAAAAAAAATAGTGCCTAATATTCGAACTTGGAACCTCAAGGTGAGTTTTGAACCCCTCAACCACTAAGTCAACTTCTAATCTTACATTTAGGAGGTTCAAAATCATTATATAGACATAAAATTCTTAAAAATACCTTAAATGTACAACAGAAATTTTTGCAGGTCCGCCCCTGTCCCCCACTGTAAATTTGTTGAATATACCATTCAGCTCTATTAAGGTGAATTTCATTCTAACATCCAAAGGTCGTGACCTAATGATCAATGAAGTGTGTTGAGAACCATGAATTGTCCCAGGTTCAAACTCCAAACAAAAGTAGTTGGTGATTTCTTGGTGGAGGTGACTCGTATCCCGTGGAATTAACTGAGGTACACGCAAGCTAAAGGTGAAATTCATTCTAGTACTAAATAATTCGTTCATTAGGGCAATTTAGGATAAATCTTCATTTTAGTAGCTCTTAGACTTACTTCAATGAAAACACACAATTTTGCATACTAGTCATATCTACAACCAAGACATTTATGCAATCTAAGTGAAAAAATCAAATCTGAGTGTTATAAAAAAGCTTCCTGGGAATAATCATCACAAAATTGAATTGACCTAAACGTACTGCAGAAATTTTATGAGAACAAAATAGGCAAACAAACACATTTACATAAATAAATTGAAAAAATTATCAAGTTACCCTTTGTTTGGTGAACTGCTGTACTTTCGATCTTCGAAATTTGATTTTGTATGGTCCTCTCGTGAACTCCGATCAGTTTCAGTAAAATGAAGCTTGTAATGAATGGGAATTGGGATCGGCATACAGGGAGTCAGTTAAATGTTTACCCCTCTTCACAAATCACAAGTACTAGACTAAGGAGTGAGAATTTTGGATTTCTTTTTTTAAAAAAAATTGTGGTGGTGGTGGTGGTTCTAGTGTCCGAAATCTATATTGGAGTTAAACTAAATTTAGATGTTTATAGTTGTAGTAATACTTTGGCTTTATTTGTTTTTATTAACAGTAAGATGTCTATAATTGAAAGGTTTATTTTTCAACATTTGAATATGGATAACTTATTTATCCGTAAATATATTCCATTCAAATAAAAAGTAATTGACTATTAAAAATATATAGATTTAATAAAATAAAATTATTACTTGATTAAAAAAATAAATTGACGGTAGTGTTAGTCAAATGAATAAGTGGTGATTGATGATGTGTTAGTGATGTTGCTAGTTGTGATGGTGGAGGTGGTTGGTAGTAGGGATCGACCACAATAGTAATAGTAACTGACAATGGCGGTGGGGCGTCAGTGATGGTAGCAATGGATATAACTATAATGATGGAGATAATAGATGTGACAATGATTGATAGTAATGGCAACTAATAATCGTGATGACAGAATGAATAGAGTTCAGAACCTAAATGGTGTGATTGAAAACCAAATGGACCAAATTAATATACAAAAACAAAGTTCACAAAAACACACTTTTTAGTGAGTTATACGGGACTTGATTCCGTTAAAATCCATTTGATTATTTATTTATTTTGAAGGGATTACACAACGCACTATTACCTCAACATAATTTTTAATTAAATTGAATAATTATAAATTACTTGTCAAGAACTTGAACATAAAATTAGAATTCCCTTAAGAAGGGCACATACTCGTCTAATATGTTTGTAAAATATGGTACTTATACTAACTTGCTGAGAATTTCTAAACTCACATCCCAAGTCTTTCTTTTAGTATCTTTTCCCTTCAACATTTTGGATCTAAACGTGCCTTTGAAAACCTTAATTGACCACTATCAAGAACGTAGAGAAAGTAGAAGACCACTATCAAGAACATAGAGAAAGTAGGATAGACAGTTAATCAAATTTAATATAAATCACACGTGAACAATAAATAAAGTCGCGTCACATGATTCCTTCATCTAAGATTTCTTGGGAAGAGGACTACTACAACTTTTTTAAGACCCATAAGGTGGGTGGCCTGCCTTGCCTTTCTACTCTTTAATTAGGTTACCTTTTTGTCGAGAAATCTCATTATATATGGATTTCCTTTTTGGCTGCCAACTTCAACAGTCACCATAGCAAAATATTCATTTCTCCTTTGGCCTTTTCTGCATAATTGATTAAAATACATTACATTGGCCTAGTATATTTCCCAAGCAAAATCAGCACAAGATCAACCACCATCTAATCAGAAAAGTAGTATTCCTTATGGGATTCATTTTCGTGAAGTATAATCCTATATATATATATATAAGTACTTTCATATAGATGTGTCATTTCCAGCATAATATGTTTCTCTAAAGCAAATAATATACGCGTTGATCCCTACTTAGTTGGAATCAGCTGCACTTGTTTCGTGTTATTCAGAAGTGTTCAGATGATTCGTCATAGTTAGGTGGACGATTATTTAAGCTGGAGAAGCAGGGCACATGCTGAATTACTTGAGACTTTGATCTTTCAAGAATTTTGCATGTGCTCTAGCTCTCCAGCTTAATTCTCCCGCCAATTCCTGCATTCAAATCTCATGTTACGTTGAGTTCAGGTAAGTCCTCGTTAATATAATATAGTCTTTAGCCACCATTCTTTTCATGTAACTCGTGAATAAAATGGCTCAATCCTGAACATAAACCCAACTTGTGATATTTACAAAAAAATCAAGCTTTGATACGTACTATACATGTATAGTACGTATTACATTGAAGTTGAAGAATGCTCTAACTGTCAATAGTACAATAACATTAAGCCATAGGGAACTGTTCTCTCAGGGCAATAAACAATCTTATATACCGAAACAACAAGAAATAAAGCACAAGCAAGGCCTAACGAGCCCAATGATACATACTATATATGTACAAGAATAAAGTGTATTTAGATGATTATAGGCTGTACATAGCACACACATACCTCAAGCTCTGGCAGAAAAAAAATACTATGATTTGAAAATGTGTGTCATCAAGACAATTCCATGTGTTTTTATATATCGCTGGAACCTTTGTCCTCCGAGGGACTTATCTTGGCTTCGAGTCCTTTCCCTTGCTTCTGAATGATGACAAAGAAAAGAATGATCTTGGAGCTGTGAAATAGTAAATAAATAAAAGTTAACATGTAAATACTTGAATTACTGAAACACAAAAACTTGTACAAGCTTCAAATTGATTTGTGCAATACAAAATATTGAAAAGTTCAAGATTTGTTAAATATCTGATGATATACTGTTTCATTGTTGATCAATGTAATACATCTTTAAGGCATTGGCTAATAAGAAAGGCATATAAGATGATGATGAAAAAACTGTACTTCTTATGCCTCTCCCTTCGTTTCAATTTGTTTGTTTGGTTTTGTCTTAACATGGAGCTTAAGAAAGTACAGAAACTTCTAAATCTTGGTGGTCTTAAACTAAAGATAAATATACCAAATGTCCTTTAATCTTGTGGTCTTAAGCATGCTATGTGGAAAGTTAAAATTAAAGAGTTGTCAAAAAAGGAAAGATGCTTCCTTTTTGAAACAGACTAAAAAGAAAGTAAGTCAAACAAATTGGAACAGAAGAAGTAATAGATAGGGGAGTACACTTTGACTCAGGAAGTATATAGATAGTTGCATAAAAAAATGAGAGCTGTTGTGCACAATTGGTTTTTTTAAGGTTATGAAGCTAAGTGTCAACTACGCCGATGGAGGCTCTTACTCTTTCGTTTCTTCTAATGGTGGAATTTATAGGATAAAACAGAAAACATAGAGGAATAAGTTGAAAAACACCAATTATATTCTAAATGTTCACCCTTTATTGAGCTTCCTGATAAATGATTCTCCCTCGGTTTGAAGTTAGCTGGAGGTGCCAGAATAGACCTGTGCAAGGATTGAACTGCCAGAAATAAAGTTCACTGAGTCAGTTACTTAAAATCAATGAGCTTCAGACCAAAAGTTGAAAAGGAATACTGAAAATAAGATCACATGAAAAGGTGTACTCAAAAGCAAAATAAAGTAGAAAAACCATTAAGTTAACCTTCCCGAAGATGCTCATTTACATCTACATGCTTCAAGTATACCAACAAACTATTGCAACTGTTGTTTGTTATTATGCAGATAAGTCCGATTTGAAACAATTAACAACTAAAGAAGTTTAATCAATTTTCGGGAAGCCATTGAATATTAATCAAAAGGAACATCATATCTTACCTCGTTCGTTTAAAAGCACATCCTCATATAAGCTATCATTAGAGCGATGGTGACTATCATGTCCATTTCTTGTGCAATCATCTCCTTTAGAGGTAGTTGCAGCAATCCAGTCTTTAACCAAACTATCTGCGTCAGGGTTTTTCCTCCCAAACTTCAGTAATCGCTTAAATCCTCTGGCCTTATCCTTCCGCGAAAGACTTTGAGAAGATTTTATGATATTGATTGGATTCTGAGATGTCGTTCCCCATTTCTTCCTCGTTCTAGTAGCACCATTCGCCTGTGTTGAACTCAGAAAATGTGAATCCCAGGATGTAGGACTTCCCACAGGAGAGTCTAAAGCATCAACATCAGACATCTCATGAGTCTGTGAGACAGGACTATTTAGGAAGTTGGAAGGCACAGAAGAAGGCGAATATCCAGCTTCCGAAGCATAGCAAACTTGAGAAAGTGATCTCAATAAACGTCCATTTTCTGGTCCAGAATTTTTCTTCTCCATCTCATGACTCGGTCTTGGTGCCCCAATATCAAAATTTTCCTCAACTGCAGATATCATGTTCTCAAACTCGTCCACATCTCTACCCATTGAGTCCTCAGAATCCAATTCCATGTCATCAACATCCTCATCATCGTTGTGCGTAAACGTAAATCCAATGTTAGAACCCCTTGTCTCAGTCAAACTGCCTCTTGAGCTGAAATCAGCATCTTTTCCCTTCTTTAGTGAAGTCTTTGTATCCGAAATGTTGGAAAATTTATCACTGAGACTCTGTCCCATCTTGTCCTTCACAGATTTAGGAGGTGCTGACATTACACACTTAGGACTTTGTTCCATTTTGTCTTTATCAAATTTGAGAGGTGCCAACATAACACCCTCAGAATTCATAGCAGAGCTTTTTCTTAAGGACTGTGAGTGCAGTAATTTGCTACGCGAATAAGGTGCACGAGGAGTTGTTTTACCAGCTGGAGAATAAGGCTCAGCATTTTCCTTTCTCATGTAAGACAAGTTTGGAACGGATCGTGCAAGTGGACTTTCAGCTTGAGACTTTCGCCGACTGGAAGGACTACTAGAAACCTTCATAGGAGACCTCGGAATAGATGCAACTATGTTCCGAGGTTTGGATGAAGGTTTGATAGGTAAATTTTGTTTCTTCCTCGGAGTAGTAGTATGCTTAGAAACTTCTTCCAAAGATGTTTCACTAGATGACCTGAGTACATCATTCCTTTTCTGATTCATGAATTCAGACATATCTTCTCTATCATCACTTTGCTGAAAGAGTACTGATTGTTGCTGTTAAATGGAATTAACTTTATTCAATATTCGTGACAAGATTAAAGGAAAAAAAATATCCAAATCAACTCTAGGATTTAACAAGAAACAGAAATGCCTACATACTGTGAGTAAAAATTGTTGAATCTATACAACAACAACGAACAATAACATACCCAGTATAATCCAACAAATGGGGTCTGGGGAGGAGTCTGGGAAGGGTAAAGTGTCAGTTAATAACTACATCTATACAACAACAACAAATCTAGTGTAATACCACAAATAGGGTCGGAAAAGGGTAGAGGTTACGCAGACGGTACTCCTACTTTTGAGAGGTAAAGAGGTTGTTTGATCGGCTAATTGTTGCATGTATGCAACAACAACAAACAACATACCCAGTGTAATTCCACAAATAGGGTCCGGAGAGTATAAGTATACGCAAACCTTATCCCCTTACCTTGACAAGTAGAAAGCCTAACTATTTCCGATAGACCCTCAGCTGATTATTACATCTATCAGTAAGAAAACTAAAGGAACTAGAACTATACCTGGTCTCTGCTAAAAATTGAGCTGGAGCTAAACGATCTGCGTCTCTCAATACTCTTCATTTGAGCTGTACTCCTCTCAAGACAATCCTTCATAGCCCTCAGCTTCGCTTCCTTCTCCGCTCCTTTAGTATTCCATTCATCCCTAAGTTTCGCATCCCTTTTCTGCATATACATATCATAGAATTTCCCCGGAGAACCCGCGAAACCAATTAACTCATGATCAGAATAGTTTTTATCTATATTAATACTATCATTGTCAAATACTTGATCATCCAGAAAGGCAACTGATGGCCAGCTTTGCATGTGACCATGCCTACTAGTTTTGCTTCTGGTAAAATAATTTGATTGATAATTTCCAGCTGACGTAGGAGTGCGCAATTTATGCTCAGCGAAAAGCTTTTCGAGTTCATTTGCTTTTATTTTCAACTCATCATTCAGCTTCTGGTTTCCTTTTGATTGCCGCACCCTTCGAAATTGCTCCGCAGACGGTATGATTAATGAATTGATTCCTTCATTTGCCATATGAGACGATGGGTACGACATTATTCTTCCCTTTTATAATACGAATGGGTGTTGTGACGATGGTTGATGGATGAGGAGGAGTTTTAAATCTCCTCCTCCTCGTTCACCTCGTGATTATCAACAATGGTGACTTTTGTGGTGATCAAGCTAAACGTTCAATTCTCAGGTACGTAGCAATGGGGAAGGTGGGGGAGGAGAGGATATTGGGATGATGACACGTGGAGGGTTGGGATTAGTCTACGTAAGAGGGGGTGTTGCTGTTGTTGTGTTGGGAGGGATTCTCGGCAAGGTAGAATGGGGCCGGGTCGATCCAGTTGATTCGTTAGATAAATGGGCCTGGACCTCTTTGATGTACATGTCCCATCCATATATAACAAGGGGATTTTTCACAAATTCCACGGCGTTAAAAAAGCAAATTACATTGTATTCCTATTCTTTTTCAAATTACAAAAATCTCTTAAATTTGATAGAATTCGTATACATTCCAAAATGTCTCGATTTCAGATACATCGCTCAACGTTCTGATACATCGTGTCTCAGTTTCGAATACATCACTCAACTTGCCAATACATCGTGTGTGTACCGATACACAACGTAAAGTGACGTATCCAATCGATACATTGCATAAAGTGATGTATCCGAGAATAGGAGAGACTTGAGATTTTTGTAATTTTTTCAAATGGTAGGGAATTTTAAAGAATATGGTAAAATATGTTGTGTAGTTAGGTAATTTTTTTATATAAAAAGACTTCTAATGTTTATTAATCTCACCACGTTACTCTTATTTCATGGTCATCTTTAATTTTTGTTTGTGATCTTTTATTTTTACTTTTATTGCACATTTAATGAAAGTTTGTGAGTCAAAATAGATTTTATATGATTTAGCTAATTTTGCTTGGCTAAACTTCGTCATGGGGCATAAGTTTTGTGGTATCTTATTTGTAGGGAAAACTTCATTAAAAAATTTTCTTGGGGCATAACTTGTGTCACTGAACTTATATAATGTGGCATAACTTTTGTCACTAAACTTGTGCATTGGGCATAGTTTATACCAGCATACTATATTATTCATCACCACCTCAAGTCAGAAGAAAATTCATGTGATAACTTCATCAAATTTTACAACATGTTAAAAAATGAACCCTCTGTTAGAAAAAATATATTTTGTGATACATGAATTGTATTTGATATATGTATAGGAAATTAGTTACTCATACGTATTATTTAGTTTGTTCATGAACTAGGAAAGATAACAAATAACTAGAATTAAACCATGGTACATGACTACATGTCAGGGGCGGAGCTATGATTTGGCGAGGGTGGTCAGATGAACAACCTTCGTCGAAAATTTTTAGCGAGTATAAATTCTAAATATCAATATTTTTGGATATATACTAACTGTTGAACACCCTAAACACAATAAAGGTAGACAACCCAATGGTTAAGGCTGTGCAAATTCGCCTTAGTGTTTTGGGCTCGAGCCTGAGTGTAGGCGTTTTGTTTCATTTTTTTTTGGTATTCCATTTTTTCTCTTAAAAAAGGCAAAATTCAGGCTTTTGTGGCCTGGGTTCGAGCCCAGGCTTGAACGTTTCATTTATTTTATTTTTGTTCCCTTTTTCCCTTGAAAAAAAGAGTACAAAAGTGACCTTTTTTAAGTTAAGAAAAATAAAAGGTCTTCTTTTGACTTTTCTTAATTTAAAAAAAGAATAAATTCATAGTTATTTGTCTTTTCCTTTTAGTTTTTTGCCTTCTCCTTCTCCCAAAAACCCTTTACAATTTTACTCTTTACCTTTCTCTCTTCTCAATTTTCATACATATTTGCAAGTTTTAAGAAATTGAAAGCTTTAATCATTGTATATTTCTTCCTCAACCTCCATTGAAGTGTGAAAAGGTATTTCTTAATTCTTTTTATCCTTTAGTTTAATTTTTTCTAATCATGTGTTGAAAGACTTGTACTATATCTTATTTTTTTATGTTGAAAGCTACTTTATTTATTCGAGTATCGATCAAGTATTTGATGTATTGTGGATTGATTTTAATAAGTGTGGTACACTTGACTGCTATTTCAGTTTGGAGTTCAATGAGTTTGGAGAAATATTTTTTTAGAGTACCCAAAACAAGTTTGGCGCCTCAAAATCAAAATCAACTGCGCCGAGATAAAAATGTCGACCAAATAGAAATACCATCTCACTCTTCCTAAAGACAAGAATTTGATGTAAATGATTTAAAAGTTGATCCGGTTGAAAGAACTCCAATTTTGAATTATCATCCAAAGCTTCGTGATGAGATAAGGAGAGAATACATCATTACAGGTCCTTGTCAACCTCAAACTTATCAGTTTTCTCAAACTAATTTTTTTGGAATACCACATCGTTTTGTTTATACGTGGTTTGATGAATATCGTGATTGGTTGGAATACAGTATTAGTGCGGATGCTGCTTATTGTTTACCTTGTTATTTAATTTTTAAATTTGGGTGCGCACCCACTCATCGGTAAAAACAAATATTTTGTGCACCCACTCCGCTAAAAAAAATATTATCGACTCTTTTAAAATTTGAACATTCTTGGCGGAATTTCTCGCTCCGCCACTGCTACATGTACTAGAATAGATACATGTTAAACACATTTTTGGAAATACCTAGGTATGATTATCTAAAATGTAAGTTAAGTTAGTGAAAGGATTTACCCACCACATATCTTTAGAGACGATACTAATTGATTATGTAAGTAGAATAGAATAAAAAAGAATCATTGTCTCACTTGTCTTCAATAAAGAATTTAATTGATTGAGAGTGTTTCTCCTTACCTATTTCCCAACACATGTTACACTCTAGATCCACAATTGTAAAGGAAGTATGTGTTACAAGCTAAATCAATCCTCGGTACAGATGAGAAATGGAGTTAATTTTCTGGATGGTCACCCAAAAATTGTCTATAAATATTACTTTTGTTCTTTTTAAGGATAATAAAATCACTCAATTTTCATTATTTTTCTTCAAAAATCTTCTTCTCTCCTAATTGACATGTCATATTTATTTTATTCATTAAATCCATTCAATCAAACTCATGTCTTATACCTAATCAAATATGATGTCTTTACAAAAATATATAAATGACAATTAAAAGTGGACGAAGGGAGTACATAAAATGTAAATGGAAACCAATTTGGGTTAAAATCTGAAAAAGAACTACGTACTGAAATTTTTTTGGAGATGCGGGGGATCGAACCCCGTGCCTCTCGCATGCAAAGCGAGCGCTCTACCATTTGAGCTACATCCCCAATTGATACATATTAGAACAAATTTGAATATGGCTTAAATTTGATCTCAAATGTGCCCTTATTGTTGAATAATGTTTTTTTTTTGTTTTCCACTCGGTGTTTGATACCCATATTGAGGTTCGACTCAATTTGAATCTACACATTTCATTCTCAAGGGTTCAAACTTAACACCTTAATCAGAGTAAAAAAATCTCAACCATTCCGCCACAACCCGTATTAGTACATATCATTGAATAACTTACCCAAATTTGTCTATCAAACCATTCATAAGAGCTATACCCCATTTTATTTACACAACAACAACAAACAAAAAAAAGATAATTACACCAATATGTTAACTAAAGTAGAGCTTCATTCAAGTATTTATTGAAAGAGCATTATTAAGGTGGAGTACATAAAACTCACAACCAAAGTATAAAAACAAATTTTTTTAAAAGAATCACTCCAAACAGATGGAGGAAGCAGCTTATAAGAAAAAATTAGTTAAAATCTCCTACTTGTAGTTTCTCTCTCCCTGATATTAACATAATCATCATCTATTTGATGCAGAAGTTCCTTCACTACTCTGGAACCTTCTTATTATTATTTGGTTATATACACTAATTAATATGTACATATTACTATTAATTATATATATTTATATATGCACAACATTGCAGCAGTCATTTCTTCACACAAAAATAGTTTTTCTTTTGTTTTGTTTCTCTGGTCAACGATCCCAAGCACTCAGCACAATCCTGCAAATATAAAGAGTCAATTACTAAGTTAGGAAAAAAAATGTTCGGATTAAATTAACTTTGAATGGATTAAAGTAACTGAGTTAATAAATAAATAAATAAATTATTAATCCGCGCAAGCCAACGATTAAGAAAATTCACCAATCATAGTTGGCAGAAGAAGGTTCCATATTCGCTTTTCCCTTTAGTTGCTTCCTGTAATTCCTCCGTGGGGTGCTTGCTATACGAAAATCCAAAGGTCAAAAATAAATAAATTAAATTATCAAACATCAAACACCTCAGATTTTATTTTATAAATTATTATTTTTTATCATATTTGCTTCTATAATTAGTATACAAAATATTTTAATGTTAACCTCAACTATAATTTAGAGTCATTTATATCCTTATCGTTAACAAATTATCTCGTATTATAGATTTCAAGCATAAATTGAATAAATTTTATGTCTAAATCCTTTGAGAAATATTCAAAGAATTAGATCAAGGAACAAATAAAAGAATCATATTAATTTGATTTTAGCTGATATTTGTATTTTTAAATTTTGAATATGAATAAGTAAAATATATATATATATATTAATTTGGTTTTAGTTTGTATTTTTTTTAATTTTAAATATGAACAAGAGAGTGTTTAAAAATAAACAAGTACATGCCTTTTAAATGATAGGTTACGTGAGATATACTCAACTAATATATGTTCACGTAAATTAGTATGTCTATATGTTCAACTTATGCACTTCAAAATTTAAAAGAAATGTTTATGATATTTCGTAGCGAGATAAAAAAAACAAGGAAAAAGGTAGAATTAATTGTGGAAAGAGGACTAACGTGCAAATGGGGAATTTGGAGCACTAGAAAACGCCGGAGAAGATGGACCAGATCCAGAATCCGGCGTAGAATTCCCAGAACGGCCACAAGTTGAGTTGCTACGGAGTATCGTAATGCTCCGGGAAACCGGCATCAGATCGTCGCTAGCGCCGCCGCCACCGCCGTGATGGTGAAGGCCGAGCTTGGTGGGAGACGGCGGAGCACTGCAGGTAGAGCGTCCGGTGAACGAATTGTACTTGCGGAGTTTTCCTAAACCCGATTCCGGTGCCGGGCCGGCAAGTGTGTCGTCCCATAGCTTGTGAAGAAAACCCATTATCAATCAATTAATTGAAAAAACACAAATGATTTGAATAAAAAAAACAAAACTCTTAATTAGTAACTTAATTTTTTTTCTTTTTCTTTTCCTAATTTTTTTTATTTTAATTTGTAACAACCGTAATTGAGGTGATGCTAAACGTCTGAATATATTATAAGGCGGGGGACACCACCAGAATGCGACTGTTACAAGTTTACAAAGAGAGAGGTAATTTATTAGACAAATTAAAAATTAGTAGATGAAATTAATTTAATTAATCTCATATTTATTAGGCTTTTTATAGAAGATTTTGATGGCTGGGGATATCCGGCTAATATGTCTCTCTTTCATTGATAATATTAGTGGTGCATTGTTTAATTTATTTGGGATCTCACATTTTAGTCTAACTCGCAACGAATTTAGAATGTGAGAAGGATTTATCTGAATTCTCGTTCGTTAAAAATTATATTGTGAGATATTAAATTTTTAAAATGATGTATTTTGAAAGTCTACTATTTTATGAGGATTAAAAAAAACACCTCACATGGATA
>JAJOOS010006260.1:0-21992 GCA_029582725.1 Solanum chiquidenum
TAACTATAGCTTTACAATGTTCCATTTCCATTCTATGCTCCATCTTATATATGATGTTTTGCTTTTCTGTTGCTAATATATCTGAGAAGTATAAGCAATTACCAGTTTTTTTACTGTGATGTTAGCATAGGCGACTGGTTGATGGCTAGCATTAAAATAGTTATATAGAATGCGTTCAAGTCCCAACTAAATGTACTATTCCTTGCCTATGTGTTGCATACTCCACCATTTTCTGTACTTGCATAAGTTGGTAAATTTTGTGACAGACGCAGATTGAGGAATTATAGCTGTGTATATAGGTCAACCATTTTCGTGTTCTTTATGGTGACAAGAATCATGTAGATTTTACTTCTTTTGTTCGTCTCCTCACATCACAGGTTTTAGACATTCAGTACAGCAAAACTACAGAATGCTAAAAACTCATTTGTATCAGTTGATTCTATCACAGTAGCTCTCTCAGTTTTCTCTGGCTATATATGAAATGTTTAGTCTTCCACCTTCGCGACATCCATGAGCGCGACAATTAGGGTGGGAAACAATAACATATAGCATGACTAAAGACCTTTCTTCTTGTGATTTTAGCAGCATATTGTTATATCATGAGATTGTTCTGAATAGCTTACAATGCTTTTCTTTACTGAACAGAAGAAAGTTGATTTGGCAGTGCAGTAATGATACTACTTGCACACATTTTCTTTTGTGCTAACTAGGGGAAGAACCAACAGCCGACAAGGGGTAGTCAGTTGAAGACCCTTCGCCAGAAGTTATACACATGTTTGTTGGGTACTACATTTTCCAAATTTGGCAGAGAATTTTAGAGGTAAATAATAATAATAGTGAGCCGAAGAGCTATCGGAAACAATCTCTACCACCTTATAGAGGAGAGATTAGATGGGGTATGTTATTCTTGTTGTAAATAAATAATAATAGTAATAATAAGGTTTCTTATTACTGTCGTAGGAACGTATGATAAGGTTAAAATACACCTAAAAAAACAATCGGTTTAAAATCAACATACTAATAAAATTAAAAGCATTTTACTCTTCACATCTTCTTTTATAAAAAAAAAAAAGAAAAAAGGGAGGTTGAGTCATGTTAGGCGGGTCGGACTATAACCTGATTGTTTAATCGATTTTGATCCAATTCATTTCAACTCAAGTAAACTTTGAACTAGTAGGATCATAACATGTTTATTGGTTTGACCTGTTCAAATTTAACCTAACCCGCTCATTTGTCACTTATTGTGACTAACTTTATTTTCTTGAATAGTGCATCCAAAGCGAAAGGATGAGATTACAGAAATTATAGGACATAACATTTACAACAAAAACTTCTCCTATTGCTTCAATTTACATGCTCTTCTGAGCCTTACGACATGTCAAAAGATGTTGAGAACTCAGGTTGATCACCAATATTGCTACCTGAAACAGGTTCCACATACCACTCGTTGGCTGGTCGAGTGATGAAACTTGCTTCTGCGAATTCACAACAATGACACACATAGATATCTCAGAGAGAGCAGAATTACACAGTGATATACAATATGCAGAAACAATTTGGTAGTGAACATTCATAAACAATCCAAAGCAAGAATCTTTCTTTGCTTCTTCAGTATCGCGTATTAGAGTATGGTCGTAGCAAGAACAGTGAAATCTTATGGAGAGTGGCTACTAATTATGCGATGGAAAATGTGAAAGGGCGCATTTATATGTCCAAAAGCAGCTTAACTTCACTGAAATTGAGCTTTCCTTAACAACAACATACCAGTGTAATCCCACAAGTGGGGTCTGGGGAGGGTGAGATATACAGACCTTACCCCTACCTTTGTGGGGTAGAGAGGTTGTTTACGAAAGATCCTCGACTTAAAAGGGAAGTTATCCATAGAAGGGTTGCAAGAATACACCCTTTCACATCATAGACAGGGGTAGAGGGTGGACTGCCCCTCTACCCCTCTCCTATCCTACTTAAGAGTTAAATCTAAATGAGTTAGATTACTATAAATGTTTAACTAGATGCAGAATGTATGATAATGTTGTCGCATGTTTTGTTATTTACCTGACAAGAAGACATCCTTGTATTCTTCATCATCATAGACAAATTGTGGTGGATCTGGAGAGCCAACCCCTACTATTGTGCTTCCACTGCATTTCATTTTCAGAATTAGTAACAGTTTAAACTAAAGACTAAGTGCAGGAATAAGACGTCGTTTAACTTTATATCCTGTCAGAGACAGCAAAGGAATAAAATTTCTCATCAGCCATGAGCTCCAGCTTGCAAGAGCACATGAGAAAGCTACCACATACCAGTGTTATTAGAAACAAAAAACTCTAAAGTCTGTTGGGGCTTTAAGCGTGAAGTGCAAAT
Organism: Solanum chiquidenum; assembly: GCA_029582725.1. NCBI lineage: Eukaryota > Viridiplantae > Streptophyta > Magnoliopsida > Solanales > Solanaceae > Solanum > Solanum chiquidenum. The sequence continues at coordinate 2,365 of JAJOOS010006260.1, forward strand.
AAAGAGTGGGCTTTAATGAAAAAAATGCACATAGGGAGAAACAAATACAAATATATATATTTAGTCCAAGACTAATAATTCTAAGCACGAATGACAAATATATGAACAAGGAAATTGAAAAAAAAAATTATGATAAAAGTGTTTGAACTAAGACAATCTGGTAAAGAGAAAAAGCAAGAATATAAACCAGACTAAGGCAAAAGCATACCTCCCAGACATGAAGACTGCATCATATTGTCCTCGGCCAGCAGCAATTACTCGTTGTTTTAACCTTTTAAGAGATGGAAGAACTTCAAAGGCGGGAGGTTCTGCAAGAAATATTATCAATGTCAAATGAGTGTAATCCTGAGCAAAAAAATCTTCAAAGTGCAAGATCCATTCTGCTGATTTCCAAATGGATGCATATTTAAGGTAAGCATGAAAGGAACAGGTAAAATCGAAAGCAATCTACTTCATGTGTAGCAGTCTGGTACAATTACTTGCTGCGGCATAAGAGGACAAGGAAACCTAAATACTAATCATCTAATTACTTCTCGTGCACAACATACAGAACTGAAACCGGTAACTGACAAGCAGACTCCTAGAAAAGGATATGAAATATGTTTCACAACGGTGTTTAAAAGTAATATATCATTATAAGGAGTAAAGCTTTTAGATTCACGCTACGTGATTGCAATCAATTAAATGAAGTTATCACTTTCACACACTATATAAGGAGAGAAGCTCAAGTAGATATAGAAAGATTAGTCCTTTACTCAGTGAAACCAGGGGAATGAAGAAAGTGCGCTTAAAAAGTTGCATCTCTATGTTACTGATCAGCACCAAGACTATGCAGTTGGAAGGAAATTCACATTAGCATAGCCACCCTACAGGTGCCCGAACTGGACTAAGCAACTACAAGAATGTCACTTGGAGAGTTACTTTAATGCACATGAATTTAGAAATACACACACATACAAAAAGAGAAGATATATATGTGTTTGTTTCTTTGAACAAACTTTAAGGTGTCTAATCTTCAACTCGTACCTAAATCATTGACACACACATCTTGAGATATTCCACTAGTTGAGATTTTCTCCAGTAAGCTCAAGGGATCAACCTTACTAGACAGATCCAACTGAAAACGCTGTCAAACCAAATTTCTCTTAAGACTTTGATAACCAAAATCTTATATTTTCATCCGAAACGTGTTCATTAATTTCACTTTGTATCACCTTGTAAACTTCAGCAGTGGAGCATGCCTGTTGAGGCTTTATGAGAACCATTGGAATGTCAAATGGTATGGGTGATGGGATATCTTGAACAACCTGAACAAACAAATGCATAGTTCCATAATTTGAATTTATAAGAGACAAGATCAGATGTAATAACTTCTAGCAATTTACAAGCCATTTCTCATGCATTGACTACTGCTGCAGCTCACATGTAAATATGGAATAATGGGAGGCCTCGACAAGATAGCTGAAGATAGTCAGTTAAAAAAAAATTCGAGAATTCTTTCCTCACCATCATTTTGCAGAATTTCAATTTTCCATTCAATTTGAATTTTTGGTTTCCATGTGGAATCTCTGGCCATTAATTGTCAAATCTACAACCTATGGAGTGACTATCACACTACTCATTAACAGTAATTATGTAACATAAGCTGATATCTTCGTTTTGCACGCCAGTTTTTTAAATATTGAGAACCACAAGATGATTTGACCCTAATTGTCTGAAAAAACTACACTTGTACCTCTCGCCTATCAATAATAAACATGCTAACAAAGTCGAAATTATACTTGTAATGTGGAAGGATGGAGTTGCAAAAGAAATTCCAAGACCTCTGGCTAATTTCAACTGTGGGTGGGAAGTGGTGGTTCAAGGAAAAAAATAATCCAAAGCAGTCTCGAACAAGAAGTAATGCAAGTACAAGAAAAAACGGATAATAACAAAACAACAAATAGTAACATAACAAAAATTACAACAAAACAATACGATAGTCGAGGTACAAGGAACAACAAATAACGAGGTACAAGAAACAAGTTGCTAGTCACTTTTCATAAAACTTCTTTGTCAATGATAATGAATTTTAAATCTTGCTAGCCATACAGGCTAGTAAGAGTCAGATGACCTCAACCCTTTAATCTGCAGTTGAACCACTGCTTTCCCCCTCTTTCTGAGGTATGGTTACAGCTTTCCACTCGACTGATCAGAGGCTGATTAGCAGCACTAGAGACCCAAAGAGATGCAAGGATAACCACAAAATCTCATACACAACTGGAAGGAATATGACATTTGGAAGCAAAATGCTAGGTAAAAGCATACCTCACCCCTGCCCGTACAGTAGGCTGCTCCATGAGAGAAGAAGAAAGGAATATCAGAACCAATCTCACCAGACCACTCTTGGAGCTCCTTTTCAGTTGCAACACAACCGCTGAATTGATTTGCTGCCCAGAGAGTTGTTGCAGCATTACTGCTCCCACCACCAAGACCAGCTCCAGTAGGCACTTTCTTATCAAGATGAATCTGGCCAGAGAAATAGGTAATAAAGTTGAACCAGTTGCAATGTACCCAGAAGTTATTCCAAACTGATAAATTCGCTACCAATTTAAAGATTTTACCCAAAAGTAATTGTCTGTTCCAGTTTTTTTCCTATAAAGATTGAGGGCCTTTATAATCTGCAAAGAGAGTGGGAAAATCATGAACATACCAATCAGATCATTAAAAATTGATGAGTATGAGATAACCATATAGCTTCTTCCTTTACCAGATTGCTCTCATCGAGTGGAACTCCAGCAACATTAGTAGATAAACGATCCTTTGACTTCGATGGTGACAGCGAGAACTTTATTTTATCTCCTAGACTAATTACCTGAACGAACAAAAGGGCTCATCATATCATAACCTACAATACACTTAATCATTCATTCTTCCAGAACTTCATTAGCAAAAATACCACAGTAACAGGAACTTTCAGAACTTGCAATATACTCCCTTTGTTTCAATTTGTTTCTCTTACTTTCCTTTTTAGTTCGTTTGAAAAAGAATGTCTCTTTACTCTTTTGTCAACTCTTTAATTCAAAGACATTTTGGTACATTCAACATATCTTTACTTTAAGACCACAAGATTCAAATCATCTTTACTTTCTTAAAACCCGTGTTAAGTCAAAAAACGACAAACAAATTGAAACAGAGGGAGTAGTAATATAGTATAATTCCAATGGGGTTATTTCAAGCATTACAATGTTCTGATTTCTCACCAGGCAAAACACTGAAGCACAAAAGGGGAAGTTGAACGCTTACGTGAAAGAGAGATGCCAAATCATGATACCCATCGTCCCTCTTGCTTGTTATTCTCAAGAAAACATTTATCTGCAGCACAAAAGGACAGCAGATTTGCCAAAAGAAAAGAAAGAATTAAAGGCAAAATCCACGAAGGAGTTTTGATAAGAATCTAATTTGATTAACTTACCTTGCAAGGAGAAAAAAGAGTGAGTCTTGAAAGCCCGGCATCCCTATCCACTTCATCAGCTAATTTATTAAACTTCTCTTCAGGGTTATATGTTATCTAAGCACTCCACAACAAAATTCAGTCAAAGCTCAAAACTTTTTACACAATTAGAGCTCAAAAGAACAATAAAACAAGAAAACCAAATTCAAACCAGCAGAGAAGAAAATTCACAAAAAAGCCAAACTATGACAAAAATTAGAGTTATAAGTTATCCAAGAACTCCCACAACAAAATTCAGTCAAATAAGCTCAAAAGAACAATAAAACAAGAAAATCAAATGCAAACCAGCAGACAATAAAACTCACAAAAAAAAGCCAACCTATGATAAAAAAAATAGAGTTATATGTTATCCAAGAACCCCCACAACAGAATTCAGTCAAAGCTCAAAATTTATTACACAATTACAGCTCAAACAATAAAACAAGAAAATCAAATTCAAACCAGCAGAGAATGAAATTAATAACACAAAAGCAAAAACTATGACAAAAAAAAGAGTAGAGTTATATGTTATCTAAGCACCCCCACAAGACTAACATGGGTTGTGGTGCACTGGTGAGAGTGCTTCACCCTTAACCAGAGGTCTCGGTTCGAGCCCTGGGTATGGAGAAAATCTTGTTGGGAGCGCTACCCCCGAATGGGCCCTGCAGAGCGCGATCCGGATTTAGTCAGAGCTCTAATGTGGGCTCCGGACACCGGGTGTGAAACCAAAAAAAAAAAGCACCCCCACAAGAAAATTCAGTGAAATCTCAAAACTTTACACAATTAGAGCTCAAAAGAACAAAGAAAACAAGAAAACCAAATTCAAACCAGCAGAGAAGAAAATTCACAAGAAAGCCAAACTACGACAAAAAATAGAGTTATAAGTTCTTTTTTTGCTGAAAGAGTTATAAGTTACCCAAGAACTCCCACAACAAAATTTAGTCAAAGCTCAAAACTTTTTACACAATTACAGCTCAAATGAACAATAAAACAAGAAAAACAAATTCAAACTAGCAGAGAATAAAATTCACAAAAATAGCCAAACTATGACAAAAAAAAAGAGTTATATATTATCTAAGCACCCCCACAACAAAATTCAATCAAAGCTCACAACTTTTTACACAATTACAGCTCAAAAGAACAATAAAACAAGAAAATCAAATTCAAGCCAGCAGAGAAACAATGACAAAAAATAGAGTTACTATATGTTATCTAAGAACCCCCCATAACATAATTCAGTCAAAGCTCAAAACTTTTTACTCAATTACAGCTCAAAAGAACAATAAAACAAGAAAATCAAATTCAAACCAGCAGAGAATAAAAATTCACAAAAAAAAAAACAAACTACACCCAAAAAAGTAGGGTTACCTCTACTTGTTTTTTGCTAGTTCTTGAATCTGAAGCCTTCACAATAACAAAACTGCTTCTTCTAAACTGAAAATTCTTGTTAAAATAGGATGACCCATGTGGCCTATTTGACCATGATTGAGAAAAACAGCTCTTTTTAAAAGAATCAATTTGGGGTTTGACACTACAAAGAATATTACAGGAAGCCATAGCTACTGTGTTTGCAAGTGAAATAAAAAGCAAAATTTGAACAAAATTATTCAACTCTTCAACCCCATTTTCAAGAAATGTGTTTCTTGCCAATACAATTCAAAAAGATTCAATCTTTACTCTTTTTTTTGTGAGTTTTCACTTTTCAGGTAGGTAAAGATATACAACACAGGACAAAAAAAGGGAAAGAAGGATTTCAGAAATGTGTTTAACAGAATTTTTTTCTTCTTCTTTGTAGTTCTTGTCTTTATTCAATGCTCTTTTGTATCAAATTAATGGATTTTTTTTTTTTAGAGAAAATGAAATTGGAATGTAAAAGTCATTTGTTTAGTCAATTCAACAAGGAGATGATGATACACTAATTAAGTAATTTCTTGATTATGGTAGTTTAATTATTCCTAGAAAAAATATAAGGTAAATAATAGAAAATGTTCCAATTATCTTTTATCATATACTTTTATATTTACTATTTTTCCTTTTGAAAAATATTTATACAAAAGTATTTCTTATGTCTAATCAAACTAGCTGCGATATTTGGTTTAAAAACATTTTTTTTTGCTTGATATCTTTTACAAATAAGAGATTTCAAAATTTTGAAAGCACCATTTTCTTCTATTTAATTTGAAGTGTCCCAAGAGATCTTTTCATCGAAAAGAAATTAACAAATACAGATATTTACTATCTTTTCTAACATTCAATATCATATATTTCTAATATTTTATAAACAATACCATACAATATTTGATTATTAAAAGTATCAAAATATTATTTTCTCATTACTTGAACTACCAAGATCGTTGTTTACGCAAGCAAAGTGCAAACTAGTGGATAATGGATGAGCCTGTACTCCATACGTAATTGTATTAAGCAAAATACTAGTATTTAATAAATAATTGTGATGTCCGAGATAATTTGTAGCACCTCAAACTATTTCATCGGGTATAAGTTGGGGAACCTTCATTTTTCAATTTCATAAGTAGAAAAACCTAGATGGAAGAAACGGTAAAAGAGCACCACCACCATTCAGGTCATGACAGGACCGCGAATCCAAAGGAGGGGAAAATGAGATCATAATTTTGAAGTCGCCCCCAATCAAAACCTAGATGGCAAATAAATTGAATACGTCAGAATTGAGAAAACTCTCTCAGCATAAAGAAAAGAGTCTTATGAAATTTCATAAGTAGAGGAGCCTAGGGGGAAGAAACTGTAAATAAGCACCATTCAGGTCCTAGACCATGGATCAAAGGATTTTGAAGCCTCCCTCAACCGAGACCTAGATGGCAACCGAATCGAGTACATCGCAATTGACAGAACACTCTCTCGAGTCTCAACACAAAGAAACAAGCCTTTTTCAATTTCATTAGTAGAGGAGCCTGGGTGAAGAAACTGTAAAAGAGCACCACGACGATTCAAGTCCTGACAGGACCATGAATCAAAGAGAAGGAAGAATGAGACCATAATTTTGAAGTTGCCGCCATCCAAGACCTAGATGGCAACCGAACGAGTATGTCATAACTGAGAAAACTCAAACACAATGAAAGAAGAGATGTAATTCTAACTAGAAGCAAATTTATTATCAACAGCAGATGTATCATTAACATTTTGAGAACATCATTTACAGAAGTCCCTGAAACCATTTCAAGATGTTTCCCACCTATACACCTTTGAAAAACAACTTCCATCCCATATTACAACATATTGTAAACAACACTTCCACTTCATCTAGGATAACTCAAAGATCTAGCACTCAACATAACCCTTGAAAGTAGGCAAAATCCAAGATGTTGGAAAGAAAATTTCTATAATTAAAAGCGCCATGCAGGGTAATTTGCTTCATTGTTCTCTTCATAGGGTGTTGTTGAGCTACTTCCACCTCCCCTCTCAGTGTAGTTGCTAGTGTTTTGGTTGGACGAGCGAAAAGGCCACAAGAATGAAAAAGGATTCCTCCTCCCTTGGTTCTGACTGCTATTCTCCCTGCTACTACTGTTGCTGCCACTGCTAACATTTCCAGTTCTGGAGCTCCAATTGGCTGGGGAACTCGCAGAAGCTCGTGAAGGCAGCTCAAGACGGCAAACAGGGCACGAGTTGTGCCTAACCAACCATGGTACGATACAATCTGAATGGTAAAGATGCTTACATGGCATTTGCCTTGTGTCAGAACCCAATTCAAAGTTATCTTGACAAACTGAGCACTGAGAATCAACGTTGAGGTGCCTTTGAGTGATTCTGACAGTAGGCAAAGCATCTATTGCAGAACGAGGTGCTGGGGGAGGACCCTGCCGGTCATTCATACTGAGCTGCTCAATTAACTGTTGCAGCCCAGGCCCCATCAAATCATCAAAATTAGGTCGCCGATGCCCCATTCCTGGGCTTCCATTGGAGAAAAAGTACTCAAATGCATCGTTTTCGGTCATACTAACAGGAGTTTGGCCATGAAATATCAACCATGGACCAGAACCAAAACCCCTCCCACTTCCAGGAACAACCCCAGATCTTGTCCTAATGTCAAAGTTTGGGTTTCTTCCTGCCATTCTCTGCCTCATGAATGCAGCAAGGGCATCCATTATACCAAATCTTGGGTCCGGGAAAGGATCCATCAATCCAAAATGCGGATCAGCCTCAATATTAGATCTAGTACCTGCCATGTCATCGAGCTCTTCAACGAAACCTCCACCACAATTTGGGCAAAGACAAGTAGTTCCTCGAGGCCGAATTGGCTGCCTGCATCTGTGGCACCAGTGTGTATAGCTCCCACTCGACATCCCTTATAAGTACTTCCTTGAACAAATCCTGAAACTTTTAGACCAAGCTGCAGACCATCCTGCACCCACAAAACTAACTGTTCAACTATAATAGAGATTACAACCACATTCATTATATGAAATAAGACAATGTTTTCAGATAAAGTATTAAGTAGTGCTCAAAAATGATGTCATGCATCAATTATATTCACCAAAACACATGTCATCTTAGACCTTCCAAATCTTGAATTTCCCTTCCCCACTTTAAGCCATTTTTAGAAGATCTCTCTTTTTTGTTTCCTTTAGGGGCAGGTAAACCTACCCCTCCCTCACCCAATGAAAAAAAATACTCCCCCTCCCAAGAAATCTCTCAGGGGAATCGATGACTACATAAAGTCAAGTACACCCGAGATTTAATAAGAAAATTGTAAATCATGGATTCATCACATTTACCTATGGTTATTCAAATTCTCGACCTTTCAGTTGGAAGTGGAGAGGTCTACTACTCTCATCAAGGAAGTGGTTTTTTCTTCTTTTCCAAAATCCTTTTCTATGACTTATCAAAGAGGAAAAACCTAAGCTGCTCGGACTTGGGTGCGGGTGTTCGATATGGGTGCAGATCCTCTATGATCTAAATTTAAGATTCAGGTATACGGATCCATGTATGGATACGAGTGGGGAGATTTGGCTAAATATAATTCAAATATCTAAAAATAGAGTTATAAAACCTATGAGATATTGTGTGGAAAAATTGAGGAGAAATATTGATCAAAAGGAGATAAAAGTTAAGGGAGTGACAATAAAAATTTATATATACAAAGTATTTCATTTTCTTCAATTTCACCTTAGTTTTTGTTTTAATTATAGAAATCATTGAATCCGTCCAGAATTTCTCCCTCAAATTTGGTCAAAGTAGCCAAAACCAGTTGACTAGATCGGGTACGGATCCCTCACCCACATCGTGTTGACATGGGTGCGGCACCGAAAGTGAAGAGTTCGAACAACTTAGGGGAAAACCACAAATTGGAGCATAATTCTTCCAAAACTATACAACAACAGCATTCCTAGAGTAATATCACAATTGGGGTTTGGGCTTAGGGGAGGGTAGAGTGTACGCAAACCTTACCCCTACCTCGTAGAGATAGAGAGGTTTCTCCCAAAGCTATAGTGAAATTCAAATACACTCCATCCAAAATTTACTAAGAACTCCCAAAACCACTTCATTAACATTATACTTTCTTTTTTCGTCCAAATAAACTTCATCCCACGTTTACTTTGAACTTTTAAGAACTCTCAAAACCTCATTTATTGATTTCACTAACATTTCAAGGTCGGTGCAACAGTACAGTTGCTCCTTTTGGATAAATTCAAGGAGAAGGCAGCATACTGTATATGCCTTTTTACTCCTCCTACTCCACACTAGAAGGGGATCACCCTGCTTCATACACGGGGTAAAGAAAAACCTTCTTTTTTAACAAATGGTGTCCGAGCCAGCTTGTGCCTACCTCGACTATCCCACAAAGTACCAACTACCTACTACCAACACAAGTACCAAGTAACTTTACAAGAATAAGACCATCAAAATATACAGTAATTGACCAAATAGTCAACCCAAAAAACATCCCTCTTATGATCTCCAATCCACAAGATCATACAAATTACTCATCAAGATTGCTCCTTTACACTTCATCAAAGAACATAGTATGCATAGAACACAAAATCTTGAAAAAAAACAGAACCCCATATAGAAACACATATAGATACATACAAAGATTAAATAAAAATGTCAACTTGAAGACAAATTTGAAATGAAACCCATGAATTATCTAAACTAAAACTATAAACTTTGAAAAAAATGAAAAATTGGGATTTGGGTCTTACCAAGAAGATGATGGTTTGTAGACAGTGTGGAGTAAGAGAGAAAATGAATGAACCCTAAGAGAGAAAGGAGACAAAAAGGTAATGGGATTATATGTGCTGTTCTACAGGGACATGTACTAAAATGCGCCTGTGGTGCACTTTTATAATTTTATTTTATTTTTGGTTTCCTATCCGGTGTTCCGAGCCCACATTAGAGCTCATACTAAATTCGGAACGCGCACAAGAGGGCCCATTTAGGAGTGACACACTCAATGAGATTTTCTCTTTATCTAAGACTCGAACCGAAATATCTGATTAAGAGTGAAGCAATTTTATCACTGCACCACAACTCAGCCATGTGCTGCACTTTTATATTACTATATATGTTATCTCACCAACTACATGACAAAAATCAAATTGGTGATTGGAAAGGTTAACAAAAGTTCATTCATTTTCATTAGAGAATATTGTTACATTTTGGTCCCATAAGTTTGTCTTTATCCCATTTTGAAATGAAAAGAGTTTAAACTATATGCCATTCAAGGGTGCTCATGGTATGGTATGATTTTGAAATTTTCGATTCATTGATTTAGATATTTTAGTTTTTTTAAAATATTATGTCATTATTATATCGAATAAGTGCAATATGTTTCGATTTCAATTTGTATAGTAAGATAAGACGGTAACTTTAATGTGTTCGACGTTGACTAATGAGTATATAATATGGGGAATTATAAATTTGGCAATGGTGAAAAACTCTTTGCATGCTTGAAATGACTGAAAATTGTCTAGTGTTAAGTCGAACAATAACACATGTATGTATATGAATATATGTAATAAAATATTTAGTTTCTATTTAGTAATAAAGGCAAGAAACTTTTAGTTTGGAAATTTCAAGATTTTAGGCATTTTGTTAATTTATATTTAGAGTAAGTAAATTATAATTATTATCTCTATAAAAATACATAAAGATCGTGTATATAATAAGTATTTCAATATTGTCTTTATGTAAATATCGAAAATGCACACCAAATAACGTAATGCGAACACAAAATGCCAAAAAAAATAAATCAATTTCAATATGATAATTTGATATTTACGAAATATATACACCTAAAACACAAAATGGTTATACGTAAGGTTAACAAGAAATCATTTTAATTAGACAAAATTACACCTTAGTACCATAAGTTAATTATTATTCCAATTTGAAATGAAAAGACTTTGTATAAAGGTGTTTTTAATGAACTTTTACCTTGCATCTAAATCATAAAATCTTCAATGACACTCAAGTCGAGTTATTTACTTTTTCTTTCAAAATAATTTTTTATTTTAATTTAAAATCAATATTTGATCATAAATTTTTTAAAATATAGGAGTTTGCTCCAAATCTATTTTCCAACTTAATCTTCAATTTCAAATAAAATGCATTATTTTCACATTCGCTAATAATATAACCAAATACAAACTCTATTTTCAACGTCAAACTTCACAACCTATTGTAGCTGAATAAGTTGTCAATTTTCTAAACGATAAAGAATGGAGATAAAAAATTGGTAAAGTAGTTGGTCAAGTTGACAAATAAAAGCCATCCATAACATTTCATGTTTGTATTGATTACAACAGCAACATACTCAATGTAGTTCCACAAGCGAAATCTCAAAAGGATAGAGTGCACATAAACGTTACATTTACCTTTGGAAGGTAGAGAGGTTGTTTCTGATAGACCCTGGATTGGTTGAACTAATTCTATATGCTTAAGTGGAGTGAATTGATAATTAATCAAACTACTAAACTGAATGCCATCTCAATCAAACAAAAACAGAATGGTCCATCAATAATAATGAAAGTCAGATGCCATGTTTCATGTTTTCCATCAGTATTACTCCATCTTCCATTCTAGCCACACCAATTTTTGCATGTCAAACTCAAGATGCCACATAAAAAGACTTGTCATATTGAACATTTCTACAACCAGAAACTAATCCAAGTCCCATTGTTAAATAACATACGAAAAGCTATTACATCGTCGAAATAAAAATAAGAAAATGAATGCCCTTTGGGGGATGGGAATGTTTACGCTATGCCTCGAAAAATCCAGGGGCTTCGAAATTCTTACTAAAATACAACAATTGGTAGGAAATATCTGTCATATGGCAAAGGCTTGTCCTTACTCCTTAGTATGACCAACTGCATAAATGAAGACTGAAGTTATTAAACTGAGATATAGAAAGACGATAAATGTTCTGTATCGATAATCCTAAAGGTGTTAACATTTTTAGCATGTAGTGCATGTAGGGTAAAGGTAAGTCTAAGATGCCAGAAGATGATACAAAAAGCTACATGTGCAGCACAATGTGATGTACTATTTTTTATGTTCAATTCTAAGAAATGTTTCACAGCCCCTCGACCCTACCAAACATGATTGCTGCAACCTGCTGGATTATGCCTTCAACATCATAGTAAAATAGTGAATTCTATCCCTACTTCAGGACAAGGTTGTGACCTGGCGACAGCACCAAATCAAAATAAAGCCAACTTATCCTATACTTCCAAGGATAGAGTTCAGATTGCCCACAGTTGTCGACTTGACTCTGGCCAATCTTGAAAGGTTAAACTTTGTAGAACTATAACGTAAAAGGAACTGTCACGAAGAAGTAAATGCCTATCCAGCACCAGTATCATTATGCAGTACTAGCAATGCACCTCATGAATGCTGAGATGTAAGCTCCCTAATATGAAGTAAGTTATGCATCATACAAAAGCTACAGCCTATGGCACTTAAAGACTTGACGTCCAATATTAGGTACCATTGCTAGTTTTTATAGGATTGATGTATTTAAGCTTGTCAACTTCATTGGGTAAATATTCTTTACATGCTTATAAATGTAAAAGTAAATTCAACCAACATCAACCATCTTTTGTGACAGATGCTACAGTCAGATGATGTAGAGCAAACTTATAATTATGGAATCAAGGTGTACTCACTTGCTAATCTACAGCCATTGCTTCAGGACCCCCACTACCATCCTCCACCCCGTTCTTATTATGATCATCAACTGCATTCCTCAACTCTTCCACCAAGCTCCTCTGTTCTTCCTCTATTGTGTTCTGCAACTCATCAACCTAAGGAAAACGTTTGAACATCAGCAAAGATATCCATAATCACTAATCGAAGTGTTCTCAAGATACAGATAATATAGTACACGCTTACAAGAATGTATTATCTACCTATCTACGATCTACCAATGTAATCTGCTTATTACACGTCAGTTGCTTTGCATGGGTGGTAAGTTGGATTGACACTTCACTTATAGTAATTGGAAGTTGGACAAGGTGACAACTGACAATAAACCAGTGAATAATTGAATGTATATAAATCAGTGAAAGCTCAAAATGTGAATTAGCATGATATGACCATCATACTGTGGAAGATAAAGAAACGGGAAAAGAAGGGCCAAAACTAATTTTAGCATAGCCCTTCACAGTGATGGAGCAGCTCAAGCATTTGAGAAGTTTAAAGGCCCCTAAAGATACAAGTAAATGATCAATAAGGGGTGCATTAACTTAACAGCCCTTCTAACCTTTACTAGTTACATCGTCCTTCGAATCATTAGACACTGAGCTTGTTGATCTTAAGAATGAAGGTTCACAACAAAAACTGAAGGCATAGATGGGAAAATAAGATTCTAACGAATGGCCCAATGAGGCCTTGACCTAGTACTATGGTTCAGACTTTGATACTTGGGAGTGTGAGGCCTTGCCCCACTGAAATTTTATGGGCAACAAACTCTCAAATGTCTCTTAAGACATAAAATTCAATCTCTCCACCACCATATATATGTGTGTGTGTGTGTATATATATATATATATATATATATATATAATAAAAATAATTCCCCAAGATGGGGATAACTCATTTTTGAATTTACTGAACTTCTTAGCTCTGCAATTATCAGGCTCACAAGGGAAACGTACGTGACGTTAACAGGAAACTTATTCCACCAAATGCGACAGTACAACAACTAATTTCAATGCCAAACTAGTTGGGTCGGTATATGAATCCTCACTCTCCACTTCGCTCCATTTAGACACCGCTCATTCTTAGATACAATAGATTAGCTTCTCTAAAACTAGAAGTTCTCTACATTTTATATTGATTATACAAATGCCATAACAAGATCAAAAGACTCCTAGCAAATATTAGACTAATATGAGCACACCAACAAGACTAAACCTTGATCACAACTAGTTGGTATAGACAATAAGTATCCTCTTCTTCTATTGTATTTTATTTTCTGCTAATTCTACATGTTCTAAAAGATTATAAATCTTCTGATATAACTTTCTCCATGTGATTTTAAGTCTATTTCGTTCTTTTTTTTTTTTTGATAACCAAGAAATCTGCATGTGACCCGCCCTTTGGACCAATCACAGCCTTCTAAACTTGGTGGATAATGGATCCGCCCCTTTATCCTTCTCCACTTAAATATTGGGCTTCGCTTTGCATGGTGTGGGGCTTGAACCTGTGACCTAAGCCACAAATCCTCCACCTTTTAACACTCGAGCTAGGCCTATTTGGTTCTCTTTTAACACCTATCATTGTTCAAGACCTACAGGTCGGTGCATTTGGATATCTCTATAGAACACGACCATATCATCTCCAGCGACCTTCTACTTTTGTCCTCTATGTATGCTACTTGCACCTTCTTTTGAGTGTAATCCTCAAAGCTGAGATTCAACGAACCAATTCATCCTTATTTGGATCGGGTTGCAAGTCATTGATTGAAGCAAACATTTCTCTAAAACACATGGGTTCACCTGTGAAACAACAACCCTTCGCTTCAAATCGATGGATGGCTTTTAACAACACTAGTTACAGGAAACTCTTTTACACCTCAAGAAGTAAACTTAAAAATCATTCTCTGATCAATTTATAGTATGCAAGACCATAATGTTGGCAAGTTTCTATAAGAGGCAAAACAGAATAAGATGCATCTCTTTTATTAGTCTTGCTTAACTGTCAAAAAACTAGACATATAAGACAAGAATCAGCAAGAAGGCTCTAAGTTATTTCTTCTTATGTTATAGTTCTTTTGAAGCATTGAAACCCTTAATCAATACTCAAATCATGTACATTGAAATGTTAAGGAAATAACAATTAAAAGAGGAAATTCAGCAAAGTTACTTCAGAATTGTTAACAACAGAAGTTCCCTTGTCGGACCTATATATCACTTAACATCTTTGAGATATATTAATACTGATGACTTAAATAGATAGAGAAATGCAATTGTCAATAAAAAAAGAAAGGAAGTTCGATTGCCTTGTAGGTCAGAAAATTAGAATTATAAGGCAATCATGATGAGAATAAATGGCTAAACCTCAGATAATTTCAAAAATGATGCTTAATAAAAACCACTACTACTAGAAGTGAACAAAGAAAACTTTGAGAAACTGGCATTTTCACCTTCTGATGATGATTACTTCTTTCATATGAATTCCCCAGAGTTTCACTATCGCTTTTATTAAAATCAGAGAGTTGACATTGATACAAAAAAAAAACAGTCAAAGCTAAGAGGGGAAGTCAGGTAAAGAGAGTGTCTTTACCCGATTTTAGATATTTAAAGTACATAAAGGAAGTATGCAAAATGTGAAAAGCTTATTGAAGGAGAATTATCCTGTATTTCTCTAAATAAGTTGTGGGCATGTCGCTCATTAGTGCATTATGTCAGTTTTCTTTAGTTCCTAGAGTCTTTCTAGCTACCATAATTCAAAAGAAGCAATTAAGAATTTCCAACTAGAATTCCCTGCAGAAATCAGGAGACGGACTTTATAGAGGGATACGTACCACGTGCAATAGAAGCGCAAACTGCTTTTTACGAAGCTCCAACGTTCTTGAACTAGCAGTATTCTCTGCCCCCAACATTGCTATCTCTTTCTCAAGCTCAGTAATAACCTTCTGAGTTTCAGATCTTGGAGGCTGCATAGCAACCAACTTCCTGATGGACTCACACTCTTCTTTGTGCTTCCTCTCTATCTTGCTTTCTTCAAGTTGCCTCTTGAGATCTTCTATATCGGCCTGAGCTTGTAAAATTTGCTGATTTATCTCATCTTTTAGGTCATTGAAGTTCTCTTTCTCTCTTAGATTTGCATCTATGACTGTTTTACTCTTTAGGAGCGGAATCTCAAATGTATTTAGCTCTTGCAAGAAAGCTTTGGCAAGTCTTTCACAATCACCATAGTTATCAGCTTCCTTCTCTACCTCCAACGCAAAAGCAGTAAACTTTTTCTGAAGTTTCTTCAACGGGGGTTCACCTCTAGTGGTTGTTGTGCGAGTGAGAAGTCTATGCTTAATAATTGAATCATCTTCAAGCGGGCCAAAAGCATAATTTGCAGGCACTGTCTCCCCCTTCCCAGCAACTCTTCTACCTTTTGCCAACATTTATTTTCCTATCCTGAAAGAAAAACCTATCAGCATCCGATGGTATACAAATAATCGTGGATAAACTTGACAGCTCTGAAGAGGTAAATAACGCCAAATAGGTAGACAGCAAGATCGGTGCAGAAATTTTCCCTAAACATTATTTGATCAACTATGCCTTGATTCCAAACTATTTTTAGGAGGTTATATGAATCCTTTATATAAAATGTTCAGAGATTTCATCTCATTATGACTACTTTTACATTGCCCTCAACTTGCTCCAACCCTCTTCCTTCATTTAGGCTAGGACCCAAACATCGGTAGAGTTTCTCACTAAATTTTGCCAGACCCCAATGCAATCTATCATCATTGATGAATTAGATATACCAGAAAAGCAAAATTAAAAAAAAAGGTGAGATTTGTCTTTTTTTGATAGCAGACTTGAAGATTACAATCTTTTTTTTCTTTTCAGTAGGTAACTTGAGGAGTAGGATTTCCCACACGGTTAATTCCTAGAAAGCATCAATACAAATTAAAAGATAAGAGAACTAGAAAAGGACAAATAAACAAACAGAGAGAAAAAAAATTGTCAGAACAATGGAGGACTGATAGATTATACCAAGGCAACAAACAGTTTGGAAGAATGAGATAAAGCAGACAATTTTGGGGGAAAATGATAGTAACTATTAGTGTGTTTGCTACGATGAAAAGTGTTCTCCTTTAAAACGTCTTCCTTAATGAAATCATTTTCAAGTGCTCGGTTGCCTTGAAATCTGGAAAATATGTTCTCCTAGGACACAATTTTCCAAAACAAAAGAGTAAACAGCTTACATTGGTTAGTGGTAAAATTTCCTTTTGTATCAACATCTCAACCCTTACTTGAGTTCATTTGATTTAAAGGACAATTAGACATTGTTGTCAATCTTCAAAACTCAAAAATACCACCAAAACTCACCTACTTCTATATCCAACCA
This sequence comes from Solanum chiquidenum, assembly GCA_029582725.1. Taxonomy (NCBI): domain Eukaryota; kingdom Viridiplantae; phylum Streptophyta; class Magnoliopsida; order Solanales; family Solanaceae; genus Solanum; species Solanum chiquidenum. The sequence goes on from JAJOOS010006260.1 coordinate 19,391, forward strand.
AATACTAGAAAATGACTCTTATATATAAAGTTCTGAAATGGCAATACCTTTTTCATGGAAAATCTATACCAAAATGCATCCTAGAAAGGAAAAATCAGAGAAATTCATAACTCATGCAGGACAACAACAACATCATACCCACTATAGTCCCTCAAGTGGGATCTTGGGGTGTGGGGTGTGTGCAAACCTTACATCTACCTTTGTAGAGTAGAGGGAACTACAAAATCACAAGAATAATATGGAACAAAATGAAAAGCCATTTACAATCGGAGCCCTTGCTGCTGCCTTTGGCTACAAATTACAATTGCAAACAACAAAAATCAAGAGGAAATAAGAGAGCTCAAAAAGTTCATTCATAAATGGCAGCATTAGATGCCTTTTTTCCGCTTGCAAACAACAAATCAATCAATCAATCAATCAACTATTTCTCGTACCCCAAACTAGTTGGGATCAGCTACATGAATCCTCCATAATCATGTTATTTCATTTCAATCCCTAGCTAGTTAATTCCCCCCCCCCCCATGTAAAAAGTGGGTACATGAGCTGCCTTTGGCAAGCAAATTACAGTTGCAAACAACAAAAATTAAGAGGAAATAGAGAGCTCAATCAATCAAAATTGGGAACATGAGATGTCTTCTTTTTGTTTGCTTGCAAACAATAAATCAACTGTATCACGGAATTCCAAACTAGTTGGAATCAGCTACATGAATCCTCCATAACCATTCTGCTCCATTTGAATCCCTAGCTAGTTAATTGTTGGGTAATGCCTACATCTTGCCTATGAAAAGGCCCACGAGGGGACTAGGGTAGCCCAGGTCAGAGTCATGATCGAACATGGCTTGCTTGATGGACTTAGTTAAGAAATAAAGTTGTGCCTTTGCTATCAGCTATAACTTTTGGCATGATGGTAAGCGCTTGAGCTGCCTTTGGTTAGGAAGTTACAGTTTCAAATTACAAAAATCAATAGAAAAAAAAAGGAGTTAAATCAATCAAAATTGGGAGCATGAGATGCCTTTGTTTTTCCGCTTACAAACAACAAATCAGTCAATCAATCAACTGTATCTCAGAATCCCAAACTAGTTAATATCAGCTACATGAATCCTCCATAACCATTTTTCTCCATTTCAATCCCTAACTACTTAATGCCCCCCTCTATAACCATTCCGTTCAATTGCAAATTACACTGTGTGTGTGAGAGAGAGAGAGAGGGATACATACTTGAAGTTCGAAGTGTGAAATAGAAAAATCCGGCGCCGGCGAAATCTCCGATCTTCACCGGCAAGAAGTCTTCTCGCTGTTCTGACGATTAAAGTGCGAAGCTTAGGGGTTTTGCTTTCTTATGTTTTGTTTCTGAAAAACAAAATCATACCAAGTATTTTTCGACATTTTAAGGGTAAATTTGTCCATGAAATTTGAAGAAAAAAAATATAACTTTTTGTTTTTAATTGAAAAATAAAATTTTAAAAATTTGAGTTGTGTTTAGTTGTTAATACGAGTGATATGGAGTAAAAATAATTTTGATAACTTTTAAATTTTAAAATTTATTTTCAGAAATTTCATGATCAAACATGATATTCTGAATTTAATTCGAAAAGAAAAAAAATATTCATGACCAAACAATCCGTAAAAATGATACTATTAATTGCTTGATAGAATTTCTCTCTTATCAAAATTTAAAATTATTTTTTTCACTAATATTAGCATAAAAGTTTTTTTCCTTTTTGAGAAAAAAATCATTATATTAGAAGATCGTGAAAGGGAAAGAAGAAAGACACTACAAAGATTTCATTTTCTAAAGGGAAAAGGGGGTTAAAAATACTTCTAAGTTCTAAATTATGAGAAATAAATAAAAGGCAAAGCGTCAAATTTACCTCTAAATATAGGGTGTGTTCCATAAATATATTTAATAAAAATTTGGAAACTAGTATTAGGCTATATAATTTTTTATTACTCGGCAAATATATTTGGCAAACATTCCAAGTTCTCAAGTTCTAAAAAAATTAGAATCTGGAAAAATTCTAGTTTTTGAGAATTTTTTAATTTAAAATTACCCTAAACTTTTTTATTTTATATAAGCACTCATCAGTTTTGGACTAAATTGCATTCCTAGTTTATTGTACAAAATTTATATAGTTATATACATATTTTATACAATTTTTATTTGAGCTTGCTCTCTGAAATTACAAAGAGAAATAGTAGTTCTTACTTCTTCGTGGTATTTTTCTATTGTTTTCTTCCTCTTTTTCAAATTCATATTAATTACATTCGTTTCCACGATTTTTCATAGAACAATTTCATTATGAAATGATAATACAAACATATGAGTATTATTAATAATTTTTAGAACTTATGGGTATAATTATTATTTTTTTAAAAGCCAAATATTTCTCTCAAAACTAATGATCAAACGCATGGTGAAACTTCACTCAAAAATAACTTGCCAAAAATATTTATAAATTTATGACCAAACACTAGTTATATGAAAGATTTAAAGTTGTTCTTCGTTTACAAAAAAAAATCTTTAACCTATTTTACCTAAAAATAAATAAATTAGTTACCAAGTTTTTCATTAATCACTAAACTAGTAGTGGTATGAGTTTAT
>JAJOOS010006261.1:0-20134 GCA_029582725.1 Solanum chiquidenum
ATTAATACAAAAGTAAATTAAACAAACTAATCCAAATAAATCTGAATAGTGCACGCCTCTAATTCAAACATGCTATAACTTATGCTTCTATATAAGTATAAGTACGTAAAGTAAGTAAAGTAGAAAGAAAAGAAAAAAAATCATTCTCTCTCTTTCTCCGCACACGAACGCAACATCCACCGGAGGTCAGCAGCCATCCAGCCGGAGTTCACGGAAGGTATTAAGGTCAGCAGCCATCCAACGAAGGATATACCACTACTTAAACAACAACAACAACAATAACAAAAAAAAATTGCCCATTTTATTTTTAAAAAATAATAAATAAACCCCATTTTTGTAAAAAAAGAGTTTTTTTATAAAAAAAAAAAAGTGAAGGAAACTCAATTTAATTGGTTTATCTTTTCCCAAAAATTTGATGCAATTTAAAAAAATGACCAGACTTATAAAACTTTTCAATTTTATAAAAATAATTTTTTTATTTCTTTTTCAGTTTACAAAAATGATTACATTGCATTCTTTTGAAACAACTTGCAAAATAGCCAAATTTATCTAGTAGTTAAATTACTAATCAAAATATAGCAGGATTTGTATATTTTTTTTTGTTAGAATAACCATTTTTACATATTTATTTAAGAGAAAAAGAAAATTAATTTTTTTTTTACAAAATGACCAGATTACGTTTTTTTGCAAAAACAACAATTTTTAAACAATCAGAAACTAAAATACCAAAAGAAATGAACTTTGAATTTTTTTTCTTAGCATACCATATATCTATGTCAACCGTTTTTAAACAATCAGAAACTAAAATACCAAAAAAATGAACTTTGAATTTTTTTTCTTCTTTAGCATACCATATATCTATGTATTAACTCCATAATAAGATAAAAATTAAACCAACACCTAATTAATAATAAACACATATGTATATGATAATAAAACATAATTATATCAAACATCACAATATACTTGACTAAATCAAATAAACTTAATATAAATAACTTAATCAAAATATATAAGAACATGCTTCATTATTTTTAAAAATAACATTGCAAAATAGAAAAAAGAAGAAGAAATAACTAGAGAAGTGAGAAGTGATGACAAACAACAATGGAAGCAACGCTAGAACATGTTGCTAACACCCTTCTCTCTCCAAGGTTCAGATTTTTAATTTATCTAGTTGATTTTTGATTCGTAAATTTATGTATAATGTCTTCGTTTCAACTTTCTGATACATTAAATTAACCTTTGTTACTGTTATCAATACTCTGATACATCACTGCTACAGTAACCTTTGTTTTACGCAATGTATCATGTTCATATTTAAGGTATTGATACATAACCCTAATGTTGTTGAATCTTCTTTATCCTGATCAATATAAATGTACTTGATACATAAACCCTACCTAATGTATCATTTATATGTTTCAAGTTCTACAATGTATCTTCAATCCTATTCAAATTTAAAAGGTTATATAGACAGTACCAAATCAGTTGTGTGTTATGTATCTACACTCTTTAATGTTTGTTCAGTCTTATCCAACTTAGAAGGCTATGTATATGTATGTATTACCCAATAATAATATTGATACACATTAATGACTAGTGTGTATGATACACATTAATGACCATGATACATTTAGACAAATTACTGCTAAATACCCATTATTTGGCAATAATACATTCATACAAACCAACACTACATGTATCTGATACTTAATATCTATCACACAATAATGTTTTGATCTAAAATAAACACTTTACAAGTAATTTTTACTTCTCACATGTATCTGTAGTATTGCAGTACTTAACAATTTACTAAATATTTTAGGAATTGTAATGTATCATCAGTAATTTATCCATCTCAAAAAAATAAATTAAAAAAACTTTGGTCATGATACATTCATACAAATTAACACTGAATGTATCTGATATGTAATAGCTACCACACGGTAATGTATCGCTTTAAAACCAAACACCTTATCGGCAATCTTTATTACTTTAATGTATCAGGTAGGATTACTGTACTTAACAATTTACTAAATATTTTAAAAATAGCAATGTATCATGAGTAATATATCCATCTCGAGATTACAAATAAAAAAATTGACTACACAATATCTCTCCAGCCTTTTTGTGTGTTGTATCAATGCATAGTAGATACATTGAAAATTACGGCTCATGTTTCTTCACCTCCAAGTACAGAATAATGAGGATATTCATGATGTATCATCTCAATTTTTTTGACAAAAATTCGATGAACTAGGAGAAGAATTTTAAATCTCAATTTTTTTCGATAATTTTGAATCAAAATTGAAAGGATTTTCAATGAACTGGGAGAAGAATTTTGAATTTAAAATTTTTATTTGACAATTTTGAATAAAAATTGAGAGGATCTTTGATGAGTTCCCTTCTACAATGTATCTAATTTTCAAGTTTTTCTTAATCTCATCGATCTCCAATTCAGCTGCAATGGCAGATTTGAGATTCACAAATGAAATTGTTTGTCCAACAACAATTCCATCACTTTTGTAACCTTCATAACTTACTTCGCTTACCCATATTCCTGAATGTCTCAACAAAATTGATACATTCATCTTGTATCAGCCACTTCGGTTGAGTAATTTGGAGTTTTCACGATTTTGGATTGATGGAGAAGATGAAAATTGAATTTTGAGCTTTGTGAAGCAGTTACAGATTAGAATGGATTGATATCAATCAAATTTGCGTGAATAATGGGAATTAAAATCAATTTTACGTTAATATTCCATATTAAGCGCAACAGACAAATGAAATGCATCATAAGTTATGTATCATAAGTAATGTGTCCAGACGTTTCTTATTTATTCGAATGACTGATATTTTAAGAGATTTTTGTAACATAGAAAAAAGTAGTGATAAGATGTAATTTAGGTCTTACACTACGTGATTTATGTAAGTTATACTTTAAAAAATAAATAAAAAGAAAATAGGTTTATTAAGTAGGATCCATTAGATATTAATCATCCAAATCCAAAAGAAAAATCAATTCATTGACACAAAATTCAAACATTTTGAAGTAAAAAAATACTAACTAAAAATATAATAAAATAAAATAAAAATACATGAAAAAAAATAATCTTATTATATATATAGTAGGAGTAATTAAATATGTCAAAAATTAGGTGTCACATTATGCATATTTCCAAAGAGTCCCCAACCAACTTGTCATTTGTTGTATTCTTCAGTTAGGTCATTCAGAATATCTACGTTAAAGCATGAGTAGTCATTTTCCTCATCTATGAAAAATTTCATCATCTTCTTCATGTTGAATACCATTTTTCATCCCCAATTTTAAGCATAAGTTTTCTTCAAAAATATCAAGAATGGATCTCCCGTGGCCAAGAATTGCGTCCCAAAATTAGGAAAATCTCATTGATTTCTTGCATATCCACTACTATAAAATTCATTGAAAATACAAATTTATCCATTAGAATAATGTCATTTTTGATAATACCTTTAAGATTGATGGTAGATTGGTCTTCTAGTTGCAAAGATACTGAAATTGACTTTATTACCTCAAGCTCTCCTTTTAATTTCTTGTAAATGGACAGTGGCATAAGATCGATTGAGGCACCTGAATCACATAATGATTTCTCGAATCAAGCACTTCTTTTTTCGCATGTAATAATGAAACTTTCTGGATCACGACATTTATGAGGCAACTTATTATGAAGAGTAGCACTGCAATAAGCATTCAACTTTAGAACAAATGTTTCCTTCAATTTTCTCTTGCTAGACAAGATCTCCTTATAAATTTTAGCATATGCAGGCATCTAAGTGACCAACTCATTGAAAGGAATATTCACACGAAGTTGCTTTAGCATCTTTAAGAACTTATGAAAACACTTGTCAAGCTTCTCTCGTTTCATCTTCTAAGGAGTCAATGCAGACATGTGTTTACAATCAATTTTAAGTTATGACTTCTCCATTCTGAAGTTCACTGGACTCCCCTACTACTTTTAACTTCATTGTATCTCATTTTTGACTCTTTTTTGCTTCAAAATCTTTGCTTTAACAATTATACTTCTATATTTTCTACTCCGCAAAGTTGATGAGTCGGGAATTTTGACTCATTTAGGGCTACTTATTCAATGAATTAGTGTCCTCAATGTCTATTTTGAGTTCATAACTGATGTTAATTTGCTTATGTGTAGACACGAAGGTTTAAGAACAAGAAAATGACACTATAATGCGAAAAGGAGCAAAAATGTTGGAAAAGCTGAAGAAAAGAAAAGCTGGAGCTCGCAAAATCCACTCGGCGACTCGTTGAGTGAGCCTCCAGCTCGCCAAACTTTCCAGCGAAATAGCCCATGAAGCAAACCAACTCGGCGAGCAAAAAGGTATTTCGGCGATCCGCCAAATGGAATGGTGATCGCGACCCAGCTCACCAAATTTCCAAAAACAATTGGATGCAGAAGTTGAGAAGTGATGCCTGTTGTCGGATCGCCGAGTTGATCGGCGATCCCGACTAGCTTCGCCGAGTGAGCCCTCGTGTTGATATTTTGAGAACTTTTTGGAAACATATAAATTGATTTTTGAAAGGAGAAGGGCGAGAGTTACACAGTTTGGAGAGCTTTTTACATACTTTTACATTATTGAACACTCTTGGAGAGGATTTTGATCTTCGATTTGGGGATTTAGGATTCTAGTCTTAATTTTGACGTTGAGCATTGGAAGTTGTTGACAATTCGGATGGATAATATTTTTGGTAACAATTTCTTATTTTTTTTACTATGTTTAGCTAAAAACCTTCCCTTAGGGGTGTGATCATGTAATGGGATACATAAATTAGCTTATGGGTATTGTTAATTGTTGAGTTTAATGTTGTTATGAAATGAGTTCAATTATTTATTCATGTTTTCATTGATGAACTGAAGTTGTAAATTCGGTTCCAGCTTAGTTCTCTATGCTTACTTGAGAAAGATGCTTAGAGTAGAATGAATGATTGATAGTTGTATTGATTTGCGTCTTTACAATCCATCTTGAGAAAGTGGGTTTAATTAAGGAATCAGGTTGCTTTGTATTGTTAAGCTTGTCAAGGCTCAGAAGAACTTGCTTGAAACATGATAGTTGATTGAGAAATCGCTATTGTAATTACAACCTATCCTACCCATTGAGATTCAACAACTTAAAGCAATTAGTAAATACCCATTAAGAGAAATTAGTATTTGATTGCTCACACTCCTAAGGTCCTCTCTCTAATCGTTCAAATCTCGTGTTAATTGCATTTTGTTAAAAATTGGTTACTAAATCCCCCTTTTGATATTGATAGTTAAAACTCCTTGATTTACTTTATGTCGCGTATTCTTTTACTTCTACAAAAGATTAGAACACTGCTACACTTCGTACTTGAATTTTTTACTGTATCACTCCTTGTGGGATCGGCACTAACTCACCGTTGGGTTTATACTTGTTAGCGACTGCCTACACTTTGAATTATAAAAAGTGTAGTTGAGCGTTATAAAAAAATGACACCGTTGTGGGAGAGTGGTGTTTATAATTATTTTATTGAAGTATTTTTGTGAACTAGTTTTGTTGTAGTAGAATTTTCTTATTGGTGTTTTTGTTGATTGTTCTGAATAGGTGAAGAGATGGTGCGAACGGGAGCAATGCGAGTCAACTTGGACACAATGATGACGTTGGAGACTTGAATGATGTCAATACGGATCAAATAGGAAGTGCCGGTGCTATTCGCTTTCCCCCAACTGTGGGCAATCCTATTTTTCATGTTACCGAGACTATGCTTCAGCTACTCCAGATGAAAGGTTTCTTCGGGGGACTTGCTCATGAAGACCCTCATGATCACATTCGGAATTTGTGGATGTGTGTGGACCGTTCTCCTTCAAAAATATCTCTCCAAAGTCAATCCAACTTCATTTTTTCCCTTTTCTCTAGTAGGGGAAGCAACGAAATGGTTGGCCGAGCTGCCACAAGACTTTGTTACTTCTTGGGAGGAGCTCACAGAAGTGTTTTATGAAAGATTTTTCCCTCCCTCGAGGATGGTAAAGTTGAGGGACAACATTCAGAACTTCAAGCGGATTGATGGTGAGCCCATTCATGAAACGTGGTTGAGATTTCAAAAGTTGCTTCTCAAATCCCCTACTCATAGATTGTCGGACAATGTGTTATTGCAATATTTTTACTGAAGTCTCGACATCGTCAATACGGGTGTTGTCGATCAACTTATTAGGGGTGGCGTTATGAGACAACCGTTTGTTATGGCGTCGGTGTTGCTTGATGAGATGACCAAGATTAATCGTGCATGGTATACAAGATAGGATCAAGTGTCTCCTTTGAACCCCGGGATGACCAAGGAACAATTGGAAAAGAACCAAGAACATGGCCAAAATAATGACCGAAATGGACTTGTTGATGAAACATGTCATGGGAGGTGGTAACAAGGATGTGAATCTGGCTGGTGCTAGTAGTGGGGTGAGTCTGGATGATGAACAATTCAAAGCCATGTATAATGAAGAGGTACAATTCTTATCAAACCAAGCAGGGGGTTCTCGTCTGAGCTATCCAAGGTCGAACATGAATAAAGGTTGGAATAGAGTTCGTGATGATGGTTGGAGAGGTCGGGATCGATATTGGCGTGATAGGGGTGCAAATTGGAGGGATAAAGATGGTGATAAAGATCACGATATGCTTTCTTATGAATGGCCAAAGCCGAAGGAAACGAAAGCTAACCCCAAAAGCTTTCGGACCGAGGATATGCTTGCCCGCATCCTAAATAAGGTGGAAGGAACGGTTAAGGTACTCAAGGAGATGAATGATGATGTCTCCTATTTATATGAAACAGTGACCTCACATTCGGTTTCCATAAAGCAACTTGAGACTCAAATGGGCCAAATCTCGGCTCACTTAAATCCAAGATTGAAAGGGGGGCTTCCCAGTGATACCTTAGCCAACCTGAAGAATGAGGCTTGAATGCATGTCCATGTCATGCCACGACGTTAAATAAGGCACTTCTTGGGAGACAATCTAAGTTTTATTTTGTGTTATTTGAATAACGTTTGTTGGATGTGTAGGTTGGAGGAAAATTTAAAGGGCGGTGGGCTGGACCACTCGGCGAATCGCCGAGTTTCCCCTAGTATCGCCCAAATGCTTCGCCTCTGAAGGACAAGAATGAGGGAAGCAACTGAAAAGTTATGTGCTTTCCAACTGTTTCAAATTCAAAATTTCTCTCTTATTTGAACTTTTCAACACCAATACTCTTTCTAGCAAACTTTAGATTGTATTTTCAATTAGTTATCATGGTTGTCCTCGTGTGTGATTGGAATCTGAAGTGTTGTCTACCCTTCCCTTTTGTCTATTCTCGTTGATTGTCTACTTGTGAGGTTGTTTTTTTTAATCTTCTCTTGATTTTATGAAACATTGAGATTCTTGTTTGAATTGTATGCCTTGATTGTATGCTTGTTTGTTCGTATATTATTTAATTTGAAATCAAGCATGTTGAATATATCTTTTAGGCCAAATTGTTTTAGTTTCTCGTGTTTATGTTGAAATTGTTGTTGTTGCATGTTGGGTTTTGTATGGGTGAAGTCTGAGTATCCCAAATTCGACTAAGCAACTTGAAATTACCCGATGATGGATTGGGTGACATCTTTCTTAAGGGAAAAATCATCGTTTGGTTGAATTTTGAATCGATTGTGGGGAAGTTCGAGTACCCCGACCTAGAAATTCATTGTAGGTAGGTTAGAATTGCTAGAACTTGTGTGTAAATTGATGTGTCGTAGGCTTTGGGTTGTAATTTAAGAAAATGATTGGGGTGGTGATGTGTTAGTCCTTTTGGCGAGCTTTGTCGAGCTTGCCGAGTTGATCGGCGTGTCTCCAAACTTCCTCCCCATCACCTTTCTCCTGGTTAATAAAGGGGGAACCACTATTACTTTTGTCTATGACCCTTCAACTCACCAATGTGATTCGGTGAGTCATCGAAAGGCATTGGTCTCGCTTTTCTGACTTTTATTTTGGCTGAATATTTCTGTGACATTCGGCGAGGCATCATGTGATCGCTGAGTGAATTTGGCATCTCGTCGAATGGTTTTTGGTCTAACCTTTTTGGACTGAATTCCTGTTGAGTTTTTCTGTAACATTCGGTGAGTTCCCTTTTTCTCATCGAATGGACTCGGCGACTCACCAAACCGATCAACGAGTTGTCCTGCAACTTTTTTAAAATATTAGTTCACTAACCCTTTGCAGCTGTAATTCATCTTATTTGTGTTGTTTTACATATATGACTAGACCTAAGGTTTCCACAAGAGGTCCACCACCCAGGAAGAAGGCCAAATGGGCGGTGATCGCAACAGATGTTGAGAATCCCCGCACTACTCGTCCTAAACCTCCGTATGTGAGTGGTAAGGGCAAGGGAAAGAAACATGTGGTAGCCTGCTCGAGCAGTTCGAGTTCTGAGGATAGTATGGGAATTTATTCCACTTATCTCACCTCATCAAGGTCTGAGAATGAGGCAGTAGAGGGGTCCCAGACTCCAGTTCATGCATCGGAACCAAAAGAAGAGTTCCTAAAGCGGCGACGCTCAGAGCTGCATTCTAAAGCAGTTCATGATCCATTGGCATGACTTCTAGCATCTCCAGCACCTACAACACCACTGGAAACACAAGCATCACAAGTGCCTCCTGTCCCAGCACATCCTCCTCGGTCCATGAATCGTTTGAAGGCCACTGGCTTGCGGACAATACTAGATGAAAAGAGGTTATCCACAAGCAAAGTGGTGGACGGGTACCCCACTGTTGGGAGACCTTGAAGTACCACAAATTCTAGATGTTCACAAACCTCGAAATCCATATGTACCCACATGGGTTCAGGAATTCCATGAGGGGTATGCAGAGGTTGTCCCCAAGGGGAAGAAGAAGTCAGGGTTGATGACACCGATTGATTTTGTTGAGGTGCATGGTAAACATGTGAAATGTAGTGAGATAGACATAAATGATGAGTTTAATTGCACAGTCCGCGTTATCCACTCTTTGGCCGATAAGGTCAAAACCAATACTTTAGATGATTTGAAAGGGTGGCTCGCCCCACTGCTTTGTGATGCTACACCCCCATGGATAGAGGCAGGGGTTGCTATTGAAACAAAAGATATGAACATCGTGGCTCGGTATTGATTTGGATTCATCTCCAACACTTTGATGCCTTCGTAAAATGAGTCTATCATCCGGTATCCGGAGGCTGCACTTCTTGGGTGTATTATCGATCGGGAGCGGCTAAATCTTTGGTATGTAATTGCACATGAGATGGATATGAGGTCCAACCAAAATCAAACCTCGTTGCCATTTCCAGTTCTTATTAGTGATTTGTGTCGTCGAGTTGGCGTGCCCTTTGTAGCAAAGACAGATGCTAAGGTTACTCCGACCTTGTTTATTGATATTCACAAGATTGAAACTGAGTATACGAAGGATGAGGCTGATAAGAGGAAGAAATCTCGGGTAGACACATCCTCAATTATTGATGTAGAGTCCATGGAGGTTGGCACTACTCAGCTCGCTCAGGCAGACGAGCCCTCAGGTATACCAGCTCATCCACCCTCTACTGCTCCTACTACTGCTGCTGCCTCTCATCCCCCATTGACCCAGTACATGCTTTACAAAATGATCAACCTTGCCTATTTATCCGATGTTAGGGCTTCCCCAATCAAAGCAGTTATCCCGGCGATGATTGAGCGAGATATATCTTCTGCACTTGCTCTCATTCGGGAAGAGTTGAGGGGGGCAGCGAGAGATGATCACGGTCTACAGATTAGTATTGGATGCCCTCACCCTCAGAGTGAGATATGTAAGGCGACAGACTGCGACTCTACAAATTTGATAGTCTTGAAGGTTGATATTACTAGTTTGCGTCTGGATGTGGATAAGCTGAAATCCACTGACAAATCGATGTTGTGGAGTGGTGTAGATATCCCCAAGGACCCAGTTCAGAGTTGCCTACATTTACTGCTGCTTCTGAGATCCCTCCGGCTATTATGATCGGAGATGCTACTGCATTTGATGAGGATGGGGAGTCCGACACGCTCGAGATGGATGATGAGGCTATGTATGAGGGCTTGGAGGATTTGGAGGGTGATATGGTCTGGATGGTCACAGAGACTTCCCTGTGTGACACGTCTATGATCGGTTCTAGTGGGTCTCAATACACAAAGGAGGTCGACGCACAACCATCCAGAGTTGGAATAGAGCAGGGCACTGATGGCCAGGTTGAGGCCTCTCCAATGACCTAGAGTTCACCTCAGACCTAATGTGGCGGGGGGATTTTTACTCTCCCTCTATTTTATTCTCTATTGATACATTTAGTTTTTATTTTGCATTGAGGACACTGCTTAGGTTTTTCATGGTGGGGTGAAGGTATCTTGCTACCTACACTTTTGGTTGTATTTTGTTTTCATTTCATTTTTAGGATATTTTTGTTTTGTTAAGTTGTTTTTGTTTGTAATTTTCTCCATGTTTCTTTAGTAGTGAATGAATGTTGCCTTTGATTCATTGGTTTCTCTCATGATTGCTTGAATTTGAATGTTTTTACTGTTCGCTTGTACATTTGAGTGTCGGCTATGATCAATACCGATGACTTGAATAGTGATCTTAATGAACAATATGTTGTGTAAGTCCAATGAGGCAATTTGAGTTTCATAAGTCTTGTGTGAACTCTTAGTATCTCATTGTGACTAGTTAGATTGTCAAGGTGAGTCTTGCGATGACCGTTGCGCGCGAGCTTAACTTGTAGAGTTGTGATCAATGATTGCGTTTGATACCATGTCTGGTGATGTTTACTTGAAAGTGTGCATGATGATACCTATAACTTGCCCCATTGGCCCGATTGACTAGCATTGGTGGATGAAAGAAATGATCTTAGGCATGATTTTTTCAAGCAAAAAGTTCGTGAAATTCATCCTTGAAGGCATGTGTGGAAAAAGATTAATGTAAATGACCTTGTCCTTCCTACCTAAAACCTTTGTGAAGCATTGGTTTGTTTGAATATCCAACTTAGGCCAAAATCCTAAGTTGGGGGTGTGGTAGGAATGAGAAGAGAAATCAAGCAAGAAGTTTGTGAAATGCATCCTTGAAGGCATGTGTAGAAAAAGATGGAACCCCTCCATATAAAAAAAAAAAGAAAAAGAAAGAAAAAAAATGATAAATTTGTATCCAATGTACATTGTTGTGGAAATAAAAGGGGTGTCTGATGAGCTATAACAAAATTTTGTGATGCTATGAATGGGCCAAGAATGAGTTGTGAAGATGAAAAGAATGAAATAAAAGGAAAAGAAGTAATGAAATTTGACCCATGCTTAATGAAGGTAGAAGTCACTAAGCTAAAATGATCATACCCTTACCCTCAACCCAATTACAAACCTTGAAAGACCTTTTTGATCTTGCATGAACCGAGTGAGGTGTTGGTTGGAAAATACGGGCAAGCCTATGGGTACAATCATGCATGTGTTTCTCATTGGGAATGTGAGAGTTGATTTTGATTCCTTAATTGTAATCATCGATTGTCTTTGTGAGAGCATGGATTCATTCTTGATGTGAGGGCATTCGAATACTCTTGTTGGGCATGAATTTAGATTTGAAGTGAGCATTGTGAGCTTGAACTCTATTTGATGATGACTAGTCATAGTTTGAAACTTTTAGTGCACAATTGAACATTGCATGTGTGGATTGAATCTCGTGTGCATTCATATTGATTCTCAAGGAGCACTATTTGTAGACATTCATGTTGGCCTGATCGATATGATGTTTTACTTGAGGACAAGCAAAAGTTTAAGTTAGGGGTATTGATGAATTGGAAATTTTGACTCATTTAGGGCTTGTTATTCAATTAATTAGTGTCCTCAATGCCTAATTTGTGTTCATAACTGATGTTAATTTGCTTATGTGCACACACGAAGGCGTAAGAACAAAGCAAGGACACTATAATGACAAAAGGAGCAAAAAGGTTGGAAAAGATGAAGAAAAGAAAAGATGGAGCTCGCAAAAGCCACTCGGCGACTCGCTAAGTAAGTCTCCAACTTGCCAAACTTTCCAGCAAAGTAGCCCATGAACCAAACCAACTCGGCAAGCAAAAAGGTATTTCGGCGACCGCCAAATGGAATGGCGATCACGACCCAACTCGCTAAATTTCCCAAAACAATTGACTGAAAAAGTTGAGCCAAAAGGCAAGAAGTGATGCCTGTCGGTGGATCGCCAAGTTGATCGGCGATCCCGACTAACTTCGCCGAGTGAGCTTGCGTGTTGACATTTTGGGAGGTTTTTGGAAACATATAAATTGATTTTCGAAAGGAGGGAGGAGAGAGTTACATAGTTTGGAGAGATTTTTACATACTTTTACGTTATTGAACACTCTTGGAGAGGATTTTGATCTTGGATTTGAGGATTTAGGATTCTAGTCTTAACTTTGGCATTGAGCATTGAAGATTGTTGACAATTCGGATGGATAATCTTTTTGGTAACAATTTCTTACTTTTATCTATGTTTGGTTAAAACCCCTTCCCTAAGAGGTGTGATCTTGTCATCGAATACATAAATTAGCTTATGAGTATTTTTCATTGTTGAGTTTAATGTTGTTTTGAAATGGGTTCAATTGTTTATTCATGTTTTCATTGATGAATTGAAGTTGAAAATTCGGTTCCAGCTTAGTTCTTTATGCTTGCTTCAGAAAGATGCTTAGAGTAGAATGAATGATTGATAGTTGTATTGATTTTCTTCTTTACAACCCAACTTGAGAAAGTGGGTTTAATTAAGCAATTGGGTTGCTTTCTATTGTTAAGCTTGTCAAGGTTCGGAAGAACTTGCTTGAAACATGATAGTTGATATAGAAATGGCTATCGTAATTACAACCTATCCTACCCATTGAGATTCAACAAGTTAAAGAAATTAGTAATTACCCATTAAGAGAAATTAACATTTGAATGCTCACATTCCTAAGGTCCTCTCTCTAATCGTTCAAATCTCGTGTTAAATGCATTTTCTTAATAATTGGTTATTAAATCCCCTCTTTGATATTGATAGTTAAAACTGCTTGATTTACTTTATGTCACATATTCTTTATACTTGTTAGCAATCGCCTACACTTTGAATTATAAAAGGTGTAGTTGAGTGTTATCAAAAGTCATAACCTTCGGCTCCTTAATGTTTCTCTGTATCACTTAGAAGATTACCCGGGTGTCTCTAATATATCTGATTAACAATATGTTCAATTTGCTTTTCTAAATTTCGAATAGAAGCACCTTGACTTTCATACATCTCACCAACCTTTGTAATGAAAGTCTTTATAAGATCTCGTAGACTTGATTGGTTTCCTTGTTGTCCCCGATGATTCTAGTACCCTTGAGGTGCTTAACCTTGAACTCCAGATTTATTTTGTTGTCATGCATTCAAACTATCATTTGCTGAACTCCATGAAGATTGAGGATGTTTCTTACCCATAAAACTGAAGTTGTTTCCTCCCTGATAGGTTCCTATGTTATAATTACCAATTCCATTCACCTCTTTTTCTGCACCTGTCCCTTGTTGACACTATTGAGTTGGATGTGCATCCCTACAAAAATCACATATAGTCGGTGGTGCTATTTGAGCCTGGGCTATGATCAATCGTTTAACATCTTTTGCAATAGATGCAATCTAGGGCTACAATATAGTGTAAGCATCACTTTGGTGTACCCCAACAATCTTTTTCTTTCTAAAGTGTCTGCAACCTATTGATTAGCATCCTCTGCAACCTCGTTCAAAATTTCAATATCTTCTTCTGGTATTTTTTTCATAATCAGACCCTCAACTGCATTAATCAATATTCTTATTCTTCGCGATACTAGTGTCAATTCATCCCAAATATTAGTCAGTTGCATATAAGGTTTAATCTAATTGTGTCGACATTTCCTCAATAATTTCTTGAACCTTTTCTCATGCTTCAAACACGTATCTGCATCTAACTGTGTGAAATTACTAATTTATTTCCTCATTCTTGTTGTCTTAGCCGGTGAGAAGTACTTATCCAGAAAATTTGTTGTCATATCTTCCCAAGTTCTGATTTGAACCTGTTGGTAAACTCCTTAATTATATTATTGCATCATCTTTCAGTGAAAATGGGTATTATCTTAAGTATATCGCTCCATCTGATGCCCTATAATAGGGAAAGGTATTCATGATTTCATCAAATGACTATTCAGGCTTGGAGAATTGTCACAATCCAAAGTACCCTCTAGATGTGACATGATGAATAAGATTCCGAGAGACCCTAAACAAGTCATTTGACATAAGCATTACATAAAAGAAATACGATCTAAGAGATATAATCAATAAAAGTCGCATATCATATAAGAAGGTAAAATATAAGTGCAAAATATTAAACTGTCTGACATGACATTTCTATCATCATAAGAGTGGTTGGAACATAACCAATACACCACATACAAGTCTGAAACAAAAAGACAATAAAAAACTTAAACATCAATGATCTTGTCCTCAGAGCATGAAGACTCATCAATCCAATGTGCTACTAGAACAATCCAAGCTAGCTACGAGTGGGAGGAGGAATGTCAAACCCTATATTATAAGACAATATAGGCACAAGTATGCATTAGTACATTAAATGTACTAAGTAGGAAAATTCATAAAACATGGACATAATCATATGAGGACTTTAAACGTGATATGCATGACCATGTTACAACATAGTAAAAAGCTTTTAAGAAATTCATGAATCATAAACAAGACCAATGCACACTTTAAAACATAAGGAAATTTTTCAAAAATCCATTCAAAGAAAACACTTCTGGAAACTCATTTACAATCAGAACTGACTCAAAAGTAGGGGTTTTGGTATCCGTATCCCTAACTGGAACAAGATTATAAATGCAACCCTTAGAAATCATTTTCCTAGCCTGTAGGCAAGATACAAATTGGCCATTGAGAGCATAATTTCCCCCTTTTCATTGTAAGATAGGTTCGTTTAGAACATAAAATGTGACCAAGTCCTACAATCTATGGAAGCATAACAAGAATGAAATCAAATCAATCCCAAGAATAACATCAAAATCTAGCATATCAAACTCTATAATATCAACATGAGTGACTCTATCAGAAACAGAAATAGGGAAATTTTTATAAACTCGTTTAGCAACAATAGAATCACTAACAGAAGTAAAGACATAAAAGGAATTAGATTGGATCTCATGACCCCATATCAAATCTCATTGACACATCAGGATTAAGAAAGTATAATGTAGCATCCGAATCAAGCAAAACATATACATCAAGGTGAAAGACTTTCAACATACCGGTCAAGACACCTCAAGAACCCTCATGATCCTGTCGAGTCTTAAGTGCATAAAACCTATTCTAAAGAGGAGCACCCAAACCAGAACTACTAGGCTAAGCTTGCCTACCATCACTTCCCTTAGAAGCAAGCGACACACAAGCTCTCGTCTTGTGGCCACTTTACCCACAACTAAAGAAACCATCTGTACTCTTACCATATTTTTTGCAAGCGGGAATAAGAGATTCATTTCCACCACTTCCTTGAGGCTCAGGGTTAGACACCTTATCTTTGTTAAACTTAAGATCTGGAATAATAGAAGAACCTTGACTGGTCTTTTTCTGAAATTGAGAATGACCTTGTCTACCAGACTTGGAATGAGAAAAGTCACCATCACCGACCCTTGCCCTCTTTGACTCCCTATAATTCTCATTTAGTTTTTCCTCTACAATTTGTTGGGTATGTACCATCAAATAGGAGATATTCATCTCATTGATCAACATGGCGGTACGATACTCCTTGACCACCATTTCAGACACATCCGACACAAACTTACGCATCATTGCACTAGAGTCGGCAACTATAGTCAGAGCATACTTATTCAATTAAGTAAACTTCAAAGCATACTCCTTCACACTCATATTTCCTTGATGGAGGTTAATGAACCTAAGAACCTTTACTTCTTGATAACGCTCAACTACACTTCATCCAATTCTAAGTATAGGCGATCGCAATCAAGTATAAATCCAACGAAGAGTTGGGGTCGATCTCACAGGGAGTGATACGGTAGAGAATTCAATTACGAAGTAAAAAGAGTGTTCTAGTCGTTTGTAGGAGTAAACATTTTTTAAACAATTAAAGTAAATTCCAGGGGTTGAGAACTAGTGTCAAATGGGAGGGATTAGAGTGAGCAATTAACAACAACAAAATAGGGGGTAATCAAGTAAAGAGGGATCCTTGGGGATGTGATCGATTAAACACCAATTTTGCTATATGGGTGATTATTATTTACTAAAAAATGTTGAATCTTATAGGGTAAGCTGTACTTTAAATGTAATAGACATATCTCGATCAATTATCACGAATCAAGCGAGTTCTCTCAAACCTCGAAAAGCATAACACTATGAATAATCCAAAACCTCAATTAATCTACTCTATCGATCTAGATTGGTAGAATCGAATTCAAATTCACTTTATCAAGATGAATCAAGAATAACCCAATCACTACAATCATCAATTGATAGTTTTAATTCTAAAACCTCTTTCTCAAGCAAGCCTAGAATGCTAAACTAGAACTGTATATACAACTACAATTCATGAATTAAAACTTAACAATCAATCAAACCCACTTCAAACAATAATTAAATTAGTAAATACTAACACCCATAAGCTAATTGAAACATTAAATCACATAATCACACCCCCAAATAATGGGGTTTTTAGCCACACATCATAAAACACAAGAAAATGTTACCAACTATGTTCTCCATCAGTCGAGTAATAAATTACAAGTCTTCACAGTGCTCCAAAAACAGTTCAAAATTGAAACTCAACTTAAAATCCTACTCAAAAATATTTAAAAAAGTGCTTAGTTAAAAAAAAACAGAGTTAGAATGTGTAGGAACTTTTTGGAACTCGAGAACTCCCTTTTCATCTTTTAAAATTCGCATTTATACTCTTCCAGATTTTTAGCTTTAGGACCCAATCGGCGGAGTAAGTCGAGCATCGCCGACCAAGTTGGCGATGCGCCAAATGCCCTCTTACATCGCCTTCTTGACTGGACTCTTTACCATTCACTTTCTGTAACTTTAGGCGATCATGATTTCCATTCCCGGTCCATTCGGCGCTTCGCCGAGTTGCACATGCTATCGCCAAGTTGACCTTTCTCCCTGGGCTGGCCTTCTGGAACTTTTGGTGAGCTGAAGAGCCACTCGGCGGTTCGCCGAGTGGTCTTGGCAATCATTAGCCTTGCATTTCTTTAACTTTTTAAACTTTTCCGCTCTTTTTTGCCCGGTAATGTTCTTGCCTTGCTCTTTTGCCTTCATTGTTGTAAATTAGCACTTTAACATCAGTTTAGAGCATAAAATAGAAATTGAGGACACTCAAACTATGATTATTAAGCCCTAAATGAGTCAAAATCACCGACTCATCAACACCCCCAATTTAAACTTTTTTTCGTCCTCAAGTAAAATACAAGATCAGCCAGTTCAATCGAGATGTGTACAAGTAGTGCTACTCAAGACTCAACATGGGTGCACATGAGGTTCAATCTACACATGCAATATTCAATTGTGCACTACAAGTTTCAAACTGTGACTAGTCATCATCAAATATAATTCAAGCTCACAATGCTTGCCTCAAATGCATATTCAAGCTCAACAAGAGTATTCGAATGCCCTCACATAAGAAATAATTCCATGCTCACACAAAGCTCATCGAAATTTAGGAATCAAAAGCAACTCTCACACTCTCATAAATAAACACATGCATGTTTTTCCCCATAGGCTTGCCCGCATTTTTTAATCAACATGACATTAAGCCCAATCAAGATCACAAAGGTCTTTCAAGGCTTGTAACGGGGCTGAGGGTAAAGGTATGATCAATTTTTGCTTGGTGACTTGTACCTTCATGAAGCATGGTCTCATTTCACCTTTTCTCCTTCTCTTTCACTCTTTTTGATTTTCACAATCCACCCCATGTTCTTTTAAGCAAGCTTATTGGATACCCCATTGCTTTTATCCATTGTACAAACTTTATTTCAACAATTCTTTTCTTTTTTGATCTTTTTGTTCTTTCACTTTTCTTTTTCTTTTTTTATATGGAGGGGTTCCATTTCTTTCAACATGATTCTTCAAGGGTAATTTTATCAAACTTCTTGACTTTCCTCCCTTTTTCACCACACCCCCAACTTAGGCTTTTGGCCTAAGTTTCCTATTCAAACGGATCAATACTTCATGAAGATTTTAGGTGGGAAGGAAAAATGTCAGATGTGTTCTCAAGTTTCATCCAAAGAAAAGGATAGGCTCAAATGGTGCCAAGCTAGGTTCACACTCTCACAAGGTGGTCACAAAGAGGTATATAGCAATTTGGTTCACTCTCCACAAATTATTCCTAGGATCATCTCTATCATTCGCCTACATTAGTCAATCGGACCAGCGGGGCAAGTTCTAGGTATTATCAAGCACACATTTCAATACAACCTCACAACACATGGCATTCAATACAATCATCAAACAAAATTCTACAAGTTTAGCTCGCGTGTAACGATTATCACAAGATTCATTTCAACAATCGGCCAATCACAATGAGATGATAAGAGTTCACATATGACTTATGCAATTCAAATTTGTCTCATTGGAATCACACACATATCGTTCAATCAAGAGCACTATTCCAGTCATTGGTATTGATCGTAACCGACACTCAAATTTGTAAGAGAACAACCACATTCACAAACATCAAGAGGTGACAAATTTTTTAGTTTAGGTCAAACACCAACATTCACATTAAAAGCAATGGATCAAAACCAATAGTCACCAACAAAATCAAGCATTCACACAGGATTCACGAAAAAAGAAAAATATTATCATAAAAACAACCCAAAAGAGGTAGGTATGAATATACCCTACCTCTCCAAACAAAACTAGTTGTTGTCCTCAAATGCAAATGAAATAAAAAGTCTAAACAAAAAGCTGAAAGAGAGTCAAAATCCCCCTGTCAGGCTAAGCCTGAGGTGAACTCTGCATATTTGTGACTCTCTCAGTCTAGGCATCAGTGCCCGGCTCAGCTCCATCTTTTGCTCCACTAGAGCCCACCATAGATGTATCCCGAAGATATGTCTCCACAACTGTCTGCACCATCGCCCCTCGAGGTCCTCTAAATCATCATACACTTCTGCATCTCATATATGAAGCTCCTCAGCATCATCATCAGCCATAGCAGCACCTCCGATCGTAGAAGTCAAAGGGATCTAAAAAATGGCTGGAAACTCGATACGCGTGACCTCATAAAGATCCGTCATGCCAAAAAGCATAGAGAGATCCGTGAATTTGAGCTCATCCACATCACGTCTCAGTCTAGCAATATCAGCTCTTAAAGTCATCACATCGTTTGATTTGCCCCTACTCTACTCACATGCCTCCACTCTCACAGTGAGGGCATCCAATGCAAATTCATGGGAAGTAATCAGCTCCCGGTGCTCTATCAACTCAGCCTATATCAGAGATAAGGCAGAAGCAATGGACCTCTCAATCATCCCTGGAACAACAACCTCTACCCAAGAGGTACGAACATCAGCCATCTTGAATAGAATGACATGGGTCAATGGTGGCCTAGAAGCAGTTGCAGTAGAGTGGGGAGCAACAACAAAACTAGAAGAAATAGAGGTAAAAATGTCAGAGGTACTTGTAGGCTCACCAGTTTGAGTAGGGGAAATGTGTCCAGCTCAAGCGTCTCAACATCAACAACCGGGGAAGTGTCCACCGACGCAGCTCTCCTCCTCTCAACCTCTTCCCTGGTATACTCGACTTCGATCCTCCGTATGTCAGTAGAGGAAGTAAGAGTCACTTCTACATCCGTCTTCTCAACCAATGGCACCCTAGCACGCCGAAAAAGCTCTGAAATCAACACCGAGAATTGGGAGGGGAGTCTGACTCTGCTTGGCCCTGATGGCCATCTCCTGCTCGATAATTAAGACGAGATTTAGTTTATCCCGGTCCATGATGCTTCCCAATAATGCAGCCTTCGGATGTCGGAGTATAGACTCATTCTGTGATGGCATCAAGGTGCTACTGATAAACCCGAACCAAAACCTGGCAGCCACGTTCAGATCCTT